>JAHREE010000293.1:1319675-1360515 GCA_033628505.1 Tringa tobata
TTTTCCACAGCAGAAATCTTTTTCCTAGTCCTTTCATTCTGCTGTTTTTCTGTTTTGCTTTTCCTCCCCCCCTCCCATGAACTGGTGGTTATCTTGTAGCAGTTTTGCTGTGGTATGTTTTGGGAGTGTGCAGTGAATGTTTGCTGGGCTGCTGGAAGGCAATGCTGAACCTCTGCTACTCTGTTCTTCCAGAAACATGCAACATGGCAGCAGCCATGGAAACTGAACAGCCGGGCCTTGAAATCTTTGAAACCGCGGGCCGTGAGGAGCAGGTCCAGAGAGAGGAACAGCCAAAACTGGAACCTTTTTATGTAGAGAGACATTCCTGGAGCCAGCTTCGGAAACTGCTCACAGATACGCGGAAGTATCATGGGTACATGATGGCAAAAGCCCCTCATGACTTCACGTTTGTGAAGAAAAATGATCCTGAAGGACCTCATTCTGATAGGATCTACTATCTGGGTAAGCTTCCTGCGACAGCCTGTGCCTTGACTAAACAGTCACTGCAGAGGCTGTTCGGGTTTGACTGTTCTTGAGAGCTCGGTGTCTCTGGCAGTTAAATCAGAACGTGTTTCAGGCCAGATTGGCTGGTCAGATGTCATGATCGTGATCATAACATCTCATTCAAACTTGCCATATAATCTCCCACAGGAAATGGTGTGGTGGAGGTGACCCGTTAGGGCTGGGGGAGCTGGAAAAGAACTGTGAAATGTCTTTTGGGGCATGTTCCCTAGGACATGTTAAGTCTGTTTGGTCCATTTTCCAAGTACAATATCCCCTCTCCAAAGGCTATGTCAGTTTGATCTCCTTACTCGTAATTACAACTAGTGGGTAGAACTTTCTTCTCCTTCGAAGTTTCCTTCCAAAACAGAGATTATAATGTTGAAAGTCCTTTGTGCCTCAGCTACTGATGGAGTAGGTTTTCCAGGGATTCTGGAGGCGATAAATAGGGGGGGGGGGGCAGCTTAAAGAGATGTTTTTCTCAACGTTTTTGGTTTTGATAATGAAGAACTTAAAGTAATTTATTGTTCTTGGCCTCAGTGCCTCACTTCTGCATTGTTTCACTAATTAGTGTTCATTTAATATATCTGTATTTCTAAATTGCAGCTGTGCTTGAAGTGATTTGCCACTGTAAGTGACGCTGTGAGCAACCTTCTGTGTGGCTTTTTGGAGCAGGCCTTGTGGTAGAGGAATGCTTTTGTCAAAAGCCGCACCAGCTGAACAGAAATTCATGGAAGACTGGGTCAAGGGGAGAAGCAATAGCCAGAGCAAAGGCTTAGGAGCCAGAACCACGGAGGGCCACGAAGGCAATGGGAGGGCTGGAGCCCCTCTGCTATGAAGACAGGCTGAGAGAGCTGGGGTTGTTCAGCCTGGAGAAGAGAAGCCTCTGGGGAGACCTTAGAGCAGCCTTCCAGCACCTGAAGGGAGCTACAGGAGAGATGGGGAGGGACTATTTGTCAGGAAGTGTAGTGATAGAATGAGGGGTAATGGTTTTAAATTGAAAGAGGGAAGATTTAGATTAGATACTAAAAAGAAATTCTTTGCTGTGAGGGTGGTGAGACACTAGAACAGGTTGCCCAGGGAAGCTGTGGCTGCCCCATCCCTGGAGGGGTTCAAGGCCAGGCTGGATGGGGCTTTGAGCAACCTGGTCTGGTGGGAGGTGTCCCTGCCCAGGGCAGGGGGGGTTGGAACTCAACAATCTTTAAGGTCCTTTCCAACTCTATCTGTTCTGTGATTCTATGTTCTAGTCCCATTGCTTGCTGCTTAGGCTTGTTGCTTAAGCTCTGATTTGTGATTCCCAGAGTCTTTGCGTGTGCTGTGCAGTGCCATAGTCAGAAAGCTACTGATTTGTCTCTTTTTCCCCTTTTCAGAGGATGGGGGTAATGACCCTTGAGTGATGCTGAGTTCAAGCATGTTGAGGGTGGGTTAAAGCTGCCCCCAGCTGAAAGGAGCTCTGGTTTCCCACGTGCCACTTCCTGAGCTATAGGTCAGGCTTGGCCTTCCCTGGGGCACATCTGGCACCCTCTGGGCTCATCCCTCTGTGCCTTGGCAGGAGCTTTCGGGAATCTGAATAACACTGAGGGAGAAGAGCAGGAAAGGGACATTCAGACCTTCCTAAAGATGCATTGTCTTTGAAACACAAGCTGCATCATGCTCTATTTCAGCCAGGTGAATTGGCAGACAAACTGTCCTTGATTTTAAAAGCTTATAAAATAAAAGGGCCCCCAGTGTTCAGGAAGACCGAGATACGCTTCAGGCAGCATGGGGTAAGCCCGGGTATATTTCCATGTTCTCTGTCTTCTCTGTGACTTGAATTTCTGTGAAGCAGGGAATTCCCAGAGCAAGGCTGCAGTGCAGAGGCTGTCAGTACTTTCTCTGGTAGGAAGGGCCTGTGAGACTGTTCCTTGGTATCCTTTGAGAGTGTTTGGATTATTAACAGAATGCTAATGTACTTTTTTTTTTTTTTTCTTCTCACTTTCACAATAGCAATGTCTGGGGAGAACAGGGAGAACACGCTCTTCTACTCTGAAATTCCCAAAACTATAAACAAAGCTGCCGTCTTGTTGCTTTCCTGGAAGCCTCTGTTGGATCTTTTTCCGGTGGGTCCTGATTTCTGGCTTGCTTCTTGGCACCATAGCAAGTACACAGGCTTTGGGGTTGCACCTATAAGCAACCTGTCATTAAGGATGGGAGTTTATGGTCGTAAAGGTTTTAAGATTCTCCTTGCACTTGGCTAATTCCGCAGCCATCTCAAAAACAAGCACAGCTTTTCTCAGCAGTGTTTGGAGCTACAGCCCTTGTGCATCATAAAAACCGTGTGTGCTGGATGATTCCTCCTTTGCTGTCAGAGATTGCAAGTGCTAATTTGCATCAAATTCTCTGCTGTGAGATCCTGGGGATTGCCGAAGGAGCCTGTAGTCTCCAGTAATCACTGTCTTGCAGGGGAAAATGATGAGCCCCTCTGAGGATCACTCAGTGGCTCTGTGACTCATGCTGGAGCAGAGGATCCCTTGCCCACGCACGGGCATGCATGTCCCCTTTTCACCTCTGTGTATAGGAATCCCACACCAGTCCCACCCCATGCACCGGGGTGGGTTGGAGGAGGTGGGACAAACCCCATGTGGAATTAGGTGTATTTTTTCCCCATGTGATTTCCTGAGGCTGTCAGGCCAGGCATAAAATTCATGCTGAGCTCTCCTCCCACCAGACCAGTCACTGTGTATCTTTGCAGAAGTTTGCAAAGACTCTCCTGCTCGTTCTAGAAATAACAGACCTTCTGTCTGATCTTTCTTACACCAGTGAATACTGGAAATAACGCCAGCCTCGCTATGGGAGAAGCGGCTGTCGGGTTTACAGTTGTGTAGGATCTGATCGTGGCCTGCACCTACAAGTGCTGGTGGCAGAGGGACAAGCAGGAGTGGGCTTCTAGCCGCCAGCAGGATTCTGGAGGAGGAGAGTGTCTGTACAGCCATCTGCTCCTGGAAGGGGGGCACCCAGAGACGCTCTGACGGTGTAGTAAGACACACACGAGCAGAGGTGTTGATTCTGCTTCTCTGCCCGTATTCAGGCCATCCTGGACTATGGGATGTACTCCCGTGAAGAGGAGCTGCTGCGGGAGAGGAAGCGAATTGGCACCATTGGGATCGCCTCTTACGATTACCACCGAGAAAGCGGCACCTTTCTGTTTCAGGCTGGGAGTGGAATTTATCATGTAAAAGACGGAGGCCCTCATGGATTCACGGTGAGTTTACTCATCTCTCCTCCTGTCTCACTCAGTACTTCTTTGCCCTGGCTAGAAGCTCTTTTGGCTTGGAGTTAAAGCAAAAGAGCATGATCATCAGTTATTAGTATTATCATTGGTTATTAGGATGCACTAGCATCCTGATGCACCTCAGGATGCCATTGGCCTTCTTGGCCACAAGGGCACATTGCTGGCTCATGGTCATCCTATTGTCCACCAGGCCCCCAACCTGTACTGGTGCATGGGGTTATTTCTCCCCAGGTGCAGCACCCTACACTTGCCTTTGTTGAAGTTCATCAGGTTCCTCTCTGCCCAACTCTCCAGCCTGTCCAGGCTCCTCCACCAGCTGAGTTAAGAAGTTATCATCAATACACTGGAGGAACCTCCCGTACTCCTGGTGATTGAAGTTCTCCATGAGAACTAAGGCCTGCAATCGCAAGGCTACTTTGAGCTGATTGTAAAAGGCCTCATCAACTTGCCCATTCCTTCCCCACGTCCTTAACCCGGGCTCCAGATAGACAGCAGACTTCCCTCTGAGGAGGGTGCACACTGAGCCCATACTGGGCCCTTTGTTCCCCTTAGGAAGGAGTCACCAACACCTGTAACCCTTCTTTTTCTCCTAGTGGGTGTGGTGGAGATCTGGGGTGTACGCTTATTTGACTGAGGAGGCATCTGTGATGTAGATTGCCCATCATCTACATCCTCACTCGACTGGCCTTCCTCAACCAGATCCTTCTATGCTGGCTCTGCCTGTGCTGGCTCAGCAGCCTGCCCACCAGCTACCAGCACAGACTAGCCGCTCTGCCTGGCTTCAGAAGCCTTCAAAAAGATCTCCTTGCTGATCCTTTTTGCCCCGATTCCCTCCCCCAGTGGGGACTTACATTCACTGGAGCTGGTCTCTCTCGGCAGTCTCTCTATTTTGTTGGTTATTCATGAGCAGCAATGCCAATAAAAAGCCACGCAAAGGCTCCGTGCTCTTTCCCATAGTCAGAAGTCACATCAGAAGCAGCTTTTGTTCCCAAGCTGTGGTTTAGGGGTCTCTGTTCAGCGCTCAGTGCTGTGCGTGTATGTTACAAGATTTGGCTGTGTATCTTTGAGAACAAGCAGTGTTTACTCTGCTGGTGCTGAAGTTGAACTTCAAAGCTGAAATACTTTCTTATTATTATAACAAATGCCTGATCTCTTTCTAACCCTGTTGTCAGGGGGAATTTACTGTATCCTGAGTTGCTTTTGGAGGACACGATTGTATGTCCTGCCAGCCTCTATTTAGGGTGCTGTTTTTAAGAGCATGCCAGCTAGACAAGCTGCCTTCTGATTTGTGGCTAGTCCTCAGCACTGGTGAATGAGGCCCTGGTGAGGTCTGTGCAACCATGGTAGAAGCACAACTTTTCCTATAAAATATCTGCATAATATTTTTCCTGTGTTTAAAATTGATGATTCCTCTGTTGTAAACCTGTATATTTGACCACACAATGGTGGTCTTAGAAAACTTCTGGTAGCCCAGTTTAGTTTCTGTAATTAATTGTCCATGTGTTATCGTTGTTTCCTGTGTTGTGTTTTTTTTCTTTCAAACAGCAACAGCCTTTAAGACCCATTCTCGTAGAGACCAGTTGTCCAAATATCCGTATGGATCCCAAGCTTTGTCCTGCTGATCCAAACTGGATTGCATTTATCCATAGCAATGACATCTGGATATCTAATATAGAAACCAGAGAAGAAAGGAGGCTAACATTTGTGCACAATGGTAATGCATCCTCAATGAAAATTTCTGCACCTCCTCTGCACTTGTTCTTGCTAGACTGAATTAAGCAATGGCAGCAGGGGTTCTTCTGGGGGAATGGACACTGTTTCCACCTTGTTTGTCACGTTCTATGTGTTTCTTGTAGTGCAAATATTGTGGGATGATACTTTTCCCTGCATTGTGGAATCTGGCAGAGTGAGTTATTTGTTGAATACATATGGAAGGGCTCTTCTGCTGAAACATAGCACATTCCTTTTTACTGGAACAGCCTTTTCTGTGTGGAGGAGCTGTGGGCGGAATAGAGCTGAAGGAAAGTTTCTGTCAGTGAAATCAGGCTGCGGGCCTCTTAGAAGCAATAGAGGCAGTTTCTGAACAGCCGTGTGGCTCCTGCTGGCCCCTCATACTCAGTAACTTAGGTCCTCTCTTCTTGCCCTCTCCAAATCTGTTTTAGACAGATATATCCTGGAGGAAGGAAAATGGGAAATTGTGGATAAAACACTTTTCAAAAATTGATTGTGTGTTGTATTTTAATCGTGCTTTGTATTTGAACTATATCATTTAAATTCTAGTTAAATTAAAAATTCTGACACTTTACAATAATGCTTTATCTTATTTAAATGTTAAATATTAAAATATTATGTAAGTACATTAAAAATAAACTGTAGCAATGACTCCTTCTCAGATGATAATTATTTATGGAGTGCTGCTAAGTTACCTCCAGGGTAACAGGAAAAATATTGAAGCCCTATGGATATGTCATCATGTTGAGATGTTATGTAAGTCTGTTGCTTTTGGATTGTACAGTGAATGAAATACTGATGCTTTCGTTTTTTCTGAATCATTTTCTGATATTTTCCATTTCAGTTGTTCGGAAAGGTTTGGGGTTGTTTTGTTTTGCTTTGTTTTTTCTTTGATTTTCATTAAAGTTGTGGTTCCAATTCACAGAGCTCAGGTAGAGAGAACGTTTTCTTTCTTCAATTAGTACATAGAAAATTGAGAGACTAATTGGGTAGGAGTAAGAAGGGTGGATCGCTTTCCTTTTCTAAAAGAAGTTGCCATGTCAGAGAGGAATAGATCCTCCTGAAGTAAATCAACAGAGCACGGCAGAAGCAGAGAACAAATCTGCTGAGAAATCAGATTTATTATCGTGTAATTGTTCCCGGGGGGTGAACTTGGGCCATGTTTAGGATAATGCAGAACTGCTTTGATTCACCAGTACATCATGAACTGATTTTTTTTGTATCTTTTTTTAGACCTGGCCAGTGTTGAGGAGGATCCAAAATCTGCTGGCGTGGCTACTTTCGTGCTACAGGAGGAATTTGACAGATACACTGGCTACTGGTGGAGCCCAAAGGCCCAGCCAAGTAAGTGGTGGTGGATCGGTGTGTCTGACAGGCACAAGTAGAGCCCCTCCCTGCTATGCTGTCCCGTGCAGTTATTTTCTTCTGTTATTTGTCTTTATTCAAGATAAGAACCTTATACTCATAGCTCCTTTTAAACTATCTGCAGTGATGGGCATGTTACCATGACCTTGTGAACTGTTACCGAGAGAAGAGACTTTCCTTCTCACAACAGTGGTAGGAGTTGTAAGAGTCTTAGAGTGTTTGGCTTAATGAAACATAAATCCTAGGCTTTGTTGGATTTTTCTTCATCCTTCCAACCTGCTTGTGCTCCTGAGAGAGTATTTATGTCTGCATTAACTGCTGATAAGAGGTGTTCTGACCAGGAAATTTTAATTCATTTACAGCAATGAATGGGGGTAAAGTTCTTCGAATTCTTTATGAAGAAAATGATGAGTCAGAGGTGGAAATTATTCATGTCACATCGCCCATGCTGGAGACGAGAAGAACAGATTCTTTCCGGTACCCCAAAACTGGTGAGACCCTGATACCTTACATCTCTCTTTCTGGGAGACACATATTTTATTCCATGTGCGGCACAGCAGTGACTCTCCTCGCCTCGTTGGAGAGGTGTTGAGTAGGCTTTGAATTGGTGTCCAGGTGGTGGAAATGTGTTTTGGGGACTGCTGCTGGGGAGGTTACATTAGTCACTGGTGACTGCTGATATTCCAGCCATGTGGTTAGTCAGAGCTCAGAGTCTGGGTGTCTCGGGAGTTGGCGGAAACCCTATCTGATTGTCACTATTTTGGAGCTGCTGTCTCAGATCCTGGCAGATCCGAGTTGTTGAGGAGTTGATTCTCATTGAAGCCCCGTGTCTCTGAGGGAATAGCTGCGAAATTATGACCTTTTGGTTTTTTTGTGAGGGTTTCTGTTTAGCTGCTGGCAGTGCCCTCATAGTTTAAGGACTTTTAAGGAGTTCTAGTCTCCATGATTGTTCTCGAACTTTGAACAACAAACTCGGCATGGTTACAGGGTACTGGAAAAAACCCTGTTGTTACATTTTCAAACAATATATGGTCCAGAGGCTTCAGCAGTAGAGGGGTGAGGGCAGACTTGAAGCATATTAAGTGGAATGCCATTGGAATCAGGAAAGCAGGACTTATGCAGACGTGCTGGGGACCGATTCACTGGCATGTGTCAGGTATATGGGGCAAATCTGAACAGTCTGACCCTTGTTCTTCTGAGATTTCCCTGCTGTTATGGCAGAGCACGTTGCTCACAGATGACGGTGGTTCCCTGCAGAATTCATTCAGATCTTGTGGATTCCCTCATCCACTGGGAAAAGTTTTCTAGTTATGATCATGATTTACTACTTGTTTCAAGGAGGAAGAAAGGCTTGGTGTTAGCCTGGGAAAAGAGAGATGACTCCTCATCGGTTTTTTGTGTACGCCTGGATTTCTGAGGGTATTTTGTCATAGCTTTGCCCAATGCTACCTTTCAGCAGTTTAGGAAGACAAGCCAATGAAAGCCCAAATCCCTTTTTAAAAAAAAAAACAAAAAACAACCTAGGTTTTAATCTCTGGGCCTTCACTTCCAGTCTGAGCAGCAGGTTCAATAACCCTTTTCTGTGGGTTATTATGAGGGCAAAGCTTGAAGTAGTGGAGAAAATTCTTCCCAGGGAGAAGGTAAGTACTTAAATTGGCCGGCACTGTGGCCCGAGGCAAGTCATTTCACCTCAGTGCATCAGTTTTTGTAAATAAACCAGGTTGATGAAGTGGGAGTACCTCACAGCAGCATGGAGAATATTCAGAGTACATGGAATTTGCCACATGCAGCTTCTTGTGGATCAACTGGCAGCGGCTTTATTCTTTATAGAAATCTCCACTTTTGCTGTGGAGCAGGTCCTGACATTTAGCACTGCAGGATGAGTTGCTGCTTTGTGCCAGCTTTTATAAAGAGTTCACTTGAGATTTTCATTGTTCAACACAAATACATAGCTTTGTCATCTTCACTACACTAGTCATGGCAATAGGTTTTTAAAAGAGAGTTGCTCTGATTTCCAAAGATGCTTTTTAGCACTGGGTCACTTCTTAACGCATGACCTCAAGAAAAACAGCCAAAGACTAAACCAAAGGTTGCTTTGCCATCCTGATTGCTCCTAAGCATTTGTTTCCAACTAGTCTGTGCATCCTTTGTGGGAGGGAAGACTGGCTGGGGCTGTGACAGTAGCATGGCTCTTGATCAGATCTGTTGCAGGATTATTTCCACTGAGTCTGCCCCGTGTTTGCAGTCTATTTCCCTGCCTCATTCTGTGCTGTCTCTCACACATGCAAGTAGGCTATTTGATCAAAGAGCATTCTGCTGTTTGCCTTTTCGAGTTCTCTATGAATAACACCACAGTAATCCACAGTTCATCTGCCCTCTTGGAAGCAAACAATCGGTGCCTGACTGCTAACATCTGTTTTTATAGGTACAGCAAATCCAAAGGTCACTTTCAAGATATCTGAAGTGACAATCAATGCGGAAGGCAGAGTAAGTTCTATGTTCTGCTTGTTTTCCAAACAAATATCATTCCTGTTCTTTATTTTTTGGTACAATTCATTTTCCAGCTCAGTACAAATAAACTTTTCTTGGTTGATAGAGCTTAACGGCTTCTCTGGAGGCAGTGCACTTGGCTGATTCCTCTGCGGATACTTGGTGTCTGTGTGTACAGCAGTATTTGTCAAGGCTGTGCTTTCCTTCCCTACCGCTGGTTTATGAACTCAGCTGCAGAGCAGAATATTCTAGGTGTGGATGGTTAGACCTTCTTATGTGACAGATCTCTTGATTGGCTACAGATACTGGGAAAATTTGATTGCAAAAAGAATGTATCACCTTACAAAAGCATGGACATATGGAAAGAGATGAACTTTGCTTTCACCCTGGGATTTTTTAACAGATGCAGAAATTTCCATTGCTCAGTCCAAGATCTTCAGACAGTTGGGAAATTAATCTTACCAAACAGATACAGTAACAGCCATGCATTAGTGGGATTCTATCTACTCTTGAGCTGCTTGAGCCATCAAGTCACCTGCTGGGATAGCGTGGCTGACATCAGCCAGCAAAGGCAGGGAAGGCCGTCACAACCCTTGGGGTATCTCTGTGACTTGTTCCCAGTCCCAGCAGGGACAGACTGCAGAACTGCATAGCATGAATTAGAACCACGTTGATAACTGGATGTCATGCAGGATGTTCAACATCTACTGATGAAAACACCTTACAAAATGGCTCGGTACAAATCACCTCCCCTTTACATGGGGAGGCTGAGTGTTCGAGTGACTTGTCCAAGATGAGCGATGGATTTGTGAGCAGCATCCAGATTCCTCAAGTCCCAGCCCTGGCTGTGCTGGTGTCTGGCTACAGATAGGATTGAATCCCCTGTGCTGCAAAGGCTGACCAATCTAAATTGGCTGAGCTGCACAGAAGAAGTCTTCTGTGTCCAGACTCTCTCATCGTGCATGAAAACTGGTTGCGGGGGTTCATCTCAGTGTCACTGAATTGCTGCTTTGTCAACAGATTGCAGATGTTGTGGATAAAGAGCTAGTTCAGCCCTTCGAGATCCTCTTTGAAGGAGTAGAGTACATTGCTAGAGCTGGGTGGACGCCAGAAGGAAAATAGTGCGTATGTTAATCCTGTCTCTGCTTAGAGGGTTTGGGGCACTACAGTTAGAAGCAGAATGTAGCGGTCTCTTGTCTTCTTCAAGCTTAAGCCTGCTTTCATTTTTACATTGCTACAAACTTAATTTGTGCAAAGGGGATGATTTTTCCAAAAGCCAAACCGAAGTCCTCTTTGCCTCTTTCTCTGGTACCTGGCCCTGCTGCTTTGGTATTGGGCACTCGCAGCCCATGATGTATGTGTCCTCTCAGCATCCCTGTGAGAGAGAGTGCAGTGCTATTGTCCCCATTTTACAGATGGGGAACTGAAGCCCAGAGAGGCTAAATGACCTGCCATGGGTCACACAGGAAGTCTGTGGCTGAGGAGAGAAATGAGCCCAGGTCCCCCAGGCCCTAGGCTAGCACCCTAACCACTGGACCATCCTTGCTGACCAGACTTACTGATCAGAAAACGTGCTGTAAGTGCTACTTACATTTGCATGTCATTTTTAACCCTGTAGATGATGTAGTACAGTGTTTCTAACTCACCAGAAGCTTCTCCAGAATTGCACTTCTCCAGTTCTTGAATCTAAAGATGGATTTCACCTTTTTAATTTATTCCCTTCTCCCCTGGCCCCTGCAAAATGTGGAAGAAATTCAGGGACACATTTGCTCCATTATCTTGCTTTTTGTGGGATTATAGTTAGAGCTACATGTAAAGTTATCAGAAGTGTGGCGAGGTCTGCGGCCAGTCCATTTAGGTGCCCAGGTATTATTCTCTGCCAGGTATAGATTTAAAATATTAGCATTTTCACAAGTATCCTGAAATTTAAATTTAAATTTTTCTGCTTCATTATTCTGTCTGATTTTTCCTTTCTCTTTCTCCCCTAAAGCACAATTCAAATCTGGGAGAATAGAATTACTTAAACTTTTGAACTGGCAGTGCTTATGCAAAATCAAAATGAAGTGAAATAAGCGCGTGTGTTGTGGAAGACATTTGTTTATGTGGGTGAAATTTTACATGTGGCTTTGTGTTTAATCTGAAATGGAACATTCTTGACTGCCTCAAAATGCTTAGTACTAATGAGTGTCTGTTGAGATTTTCAGACCTGTCTAATATTCATGGTTGCATGTTATTTTCTCTAATATCTGTCTCCTCACCAGCATCTGGTCCATCTTACTGGATCGCTCCCAAACTCGTCTTCAGATAGTCTTGATCCCTCCTGCATTATTCATCCCCACAGAAGATGATGCAATGGAAAGACAGAAACTTATCGATGCTGTACCAGATTCTGTTACACCTTTCATTATTTATGAAGAAACAACAGACATCTGGATAAATGTAAGAATTTGAATTTCAGCCTCCTCTGGCAGTTTGCTGTTCAAGGCTCTGTTTGTCGCCCTTGAGCAGTGTTGGTGTTAGTGTGCTGCCTGGGAAAATATTCCCATTGTGCAAGTTCTGTGCATATTCTGTGCTTCCTGCTGTAAAGAGCTCACAGTATGCAGAGAACAGAGAGATTTGGTGTGTGAAAGCAGAACTAGGAGTGGAGCCCAGGGCTCTGGGGTTCCAAGGCTGCCCCTTGGCTGCAGCGTTAGCCATTGACACCCTCCGGCTTCTTGGTGCTAGTTGTCCAGCAACAGCAGTGCCAACAAAGATGTATCTAGGTGATATTGGGTGAAAAAGTCTCAGGAGCCTGCTAACAGTTACTAAACATCCTCCTTAACTACATGTGGTCTGATGAAATAAATTTGTGTGCAGTGTTCTGGAAGGTGTGCCCCAGGGCCTCTGCTGTGAGACCGGACACCGGTGTGCTAGGCTAATGCTGTAAGAACGAGTGCTGTTCACACTTCTGCAGATAACAATCGATGTCCCTAAAATGACATCCCGTTGGAGGTGTGCCAGGGTGTTGGAAGCCCTGGGAACATCAATCACTGTCAGATAGTTGGATCTTTCAGCGGAGAGCATTTGCACAAAGCCTTCCAGTGAATGATCTCTATACAGCGAGTGCTCTCTCTCATACCATGTTTGCTGTGTGTGTGGTTTCAGGATGGTGCAGTCAGTTGTCCTTTCTCCATTATTTTTACTGGCTGGAGTGGCTTTTGACTGGCAACTCATAAATGCTCCCTTGTCCCTCAAAAGATTGCCCCTTGAAGTAAAAGCTGGCCTTTTCATGAGTGGGAAAATGATGTCAGCTTAGCTTTCTTTAAATAACCCTTCACCTGTGGGCATCTAGACAGCACTGGTCAGAGGAAGCCACTGAACTCTGGCTGCTCTGGGTGGCTCTCACATGCTGTCTGCACAGCTGGGCCCACCTCTGTATCAAAGATAGAAAAGCTTAATTCTGCACTTAAACAAAGTGCAGAAAAACTTAATCTGGTGGCCAGAAGTTGGACTAGCAAAAAGCCTGGTGCTGTGCAGCATGTGTGGCTGCTGTCTGCAGATGCCCCCTGGCTCGTAAGCATAACTGGTCCTCCCAGTAAGGGACAGGGCTGCACCCTGCTAGCGTGAGCTGTGTGTTCTGTGTTGAGCAGTAAGAAGAACTTAACCATGTGTGACTTCGGTCCAAAAGTCCTGCTGATAACAATTATCCACTGCTCTGTCTCCATAGATCCATGATATCTTCTATGTTTTCCCTCAAACCCGTGACGATGAGATAGAGTTCATTTTTGCCTCCGAGTGTAAAACAGGATTCCGGCACCTGTACAAAGTCATCTCGGTTTTGAAGGAGAGCAAATATAAACGGTCGTCTGGAAGCCTCCCTGCTCCGAGTAAGTGAAATTATTCTTTTGCTTTATCTGGGCATTTGCTGCCGACTAGTGAGGAAATAAATCTCCTTCCAGGTGGCAGGAATTACTGTCTTATTGGAAACTCTTGCTATTGCCCAGGAAAGCACTTCACTGCACAGTCATTCCTCTTAAAATTGTGCAGGGGTTATTCTGTACTCAGCATGCCTTAGTTTTAACCCTGATTCTTCCTCATGGGCTAGAGGTACAAAGTGTCAAACAATCAGATGGGCAAGAAGCTCCCTGTGATACTGTGAAATGCACTTAAGTTGGCTTTTCCTTGTCAACGTTGGGACCGTTTCTGTGCTGGCTTTGCCAGAGGTTAATCATTATAGCATTAGCTTGGCTACCTCTGACGTGCAGGGTCCAGCGTAACTAATAAAGGCACGTTGGTTCAGGGCTTGATTTTGCAAGTAAAACCAACATAGCCCTTGTCAGCCTTTACAAGCAGATTGGTGGCAGAAAGGCTGATGAAGAGCATTGTTTGAACACACTGTAAAAAGGTCTCCCTGTCTGAGTGGGCCCACGTGTTAGTCCCTTTAAAATGAACGTGCATCCTTGGGAGCAAAACCTACGATGTGACAAGTATTTAGAGAATTCCTCTCCGCTCTTAAGAACAATCGTAGTATTGCTGTATAGACAGAGATGTCAGTAGGAGAAAATTACGGGCAGCTGTTGCATATGAAAATGTAGCAAGAGTCATTGCAAGCAAAAAAATTCAAGGGCCGTGTCCTTCTGAGCTGCAGTCAAAGTTTGATCTTGCTGAGATACACCATACAGCTGTGTGCAAAGCTCCTGGAGTGGTTTTCCTACAGCATGTATTCTTTAATATACAGTTACATGCTGTGATACTTAATTTACTTGGTCTGTGTTGAAGGCACTTACTGATCTCTGCATGCACAAAAAATACACCTAATATTACTAGAGGTCCTAGTTTCAGGCAACTGGGTGTTATTTTTTTCTTTTTTCCAGATAGCATTATACCCTGGGTTGGTAAGATTTCTCTTGCATGTACCTGACTGCTTTTTCTCACTAAATCTTCCTCATTCTAAGGGAAAGCAAAATTCCCCATTGCTTGACACCTGAGATTCCCTTCGCACACCCATTTTTCAGTATAAAGACTCTATTTCTATGCAAGTGACAAAATACTAAAAAAAAAAAAAGGCAAGCAAGCTGTCTGGGACTCAGATTGAATCCTGTGAATCCTTAAAAACATATATTTCACAGAATTTTAAATAGTACTAGCCCTAACGTCTGTCTGTGGAGCTGGCAGAGGTGTGAGTCTTCTGCGAAAGCAGGTTACTCTTGGTTTTAGTCAAGTTAAAATGCTTTGAAGGAACAAGTATTATTGTGACCGTGTGTTTTGTAATGTGTAAAAAGTGTAAAATCTCTGTATGTGGGTTATTTGCAGGCGACTTCAAGTGCCCCATCAAAGAGGAGATAGCGATCACCAGTGGGGAATGGGAAGTGCTTGGCAGGCACGGATCCAATGTAAGTCTCTGCTCTTGCTACACGGATATCCTGCAGGGAGGTGATGGCTGGGGCCTCACAAATCATGTTACATTAATGAGGCTCTGCTGCCTGAGAACAGAGGACCTTGTCACTCCCTGCTATTGAGGTTGAACATATGTATCATGTGGGTTTTTTTGGTCTACAGTGTACTTTCATCCTTCTCCACCTTGGATATGCTGTTCTGGACCATAAGCTCTGGTTTTGGCAGTGTGGGAAAGCAACACAGGCACCATTAGTTGGCTTTCTTTTCCTGAGTGCTCCTGTGTGGATCCTTGGCAACAAGGAATTTTCCCCACTAAATTCAAGGCTTAAAGAGCAAAAATACTGTGAGGCAGTAGTGAGGAAATTCCATGTTTTTTGAACAGCAGGATGTCATGGTGGTGTCCAACTGCTGTCCTGGAATAAAGAGATGCTCGTTGGAGAGATCAGCATAAATATATTAGTCCTGTCTCTTTTTAGCCCAAATATACAGTGTTTGTGTGTTGTGAGTTTGTGCAAGGAGGGAAGGAACGCTCCCTAAACTGCTCTAGCAGTTTAGCTCCCTAAACTCTTCTAGCTCTGAGCTGTGTGAGTTCTTTGGTCGTTTGAAGCAAACAGCAGATCAAGGCGAAATGTGTGACAGGTTTGGACCTTGCAAAGGTCTTTGAAATCCTTCCGAAATGGTAATTCGAAATGAGGTTGGGAAATGAGATGTGCAAGTTGACCTGCATTTGAATCTGTTCTGCTGTCTGCAGGGATAACTGAGGAATATCTAGCATGGCAGTGCTTACAGTCACCTGCTGCCTTGATTTCATTCTGGGGTCATTTATATCACATGTGACTTAGGAAAGGGTTTGAAGAGTGGGGACATGACAAAGAATGGGGGGACAGAGTTATTTGGTGAAGCAAACAGTAGGAGAGACTGAGAAAAGACCTGCAAGAGAGAGTCAAGCAACAAGGTGTGAAGTGCATATCATAACTGACAGTGTTGTGGACAGTAAGAGCAGTCATTTGGCTTATTCCTTGCAGATTGTTGGGCTACAACTCGGCTTTATGGAAGTGGGGCAGGAGGACCTGGGAGTGAAACTGGAGGTGGTAGAACTGGCTGTTGTTCTGCCAAGAAACAATATTGAAGGATGTATTGTTTATTTTGTTTTTGACAGATCTATGTTGATGAAGCCAAAAAACTGGTGTACTTTCAAGGCACAAAAGACTCACCTTTAGAGCATCACTTGTACGTTGTTAACTACGAGAATCCTGGGGAAGTGAAGCGACTGACAGAACGGGGTTACTCTCACGCCTGTTGTGTCAGCCAGGTACCTGTCTGCTTGTGAGGCCCTGTGCAGGCAGGGCTGGCTGGGTGTGCTGGGGCTTGTCATCAGTCTTGTCCTTCAGCAATCAGCAGAAAAGGCTGTATTTGAGTATAACAAAAGTAGATTTTACATGGTGTTGTGTGCTCCTGTATGTTGTACAGTTGAGTGCATAAACCCACCCTGGGAACCTGATTTGATCTCCCAGTTCCGTTGATCTTCAGCTCACTTCAGGCAAAAGGATAGGAACTGTTTGAAACTGAGCCTGGCTCTTTTGGCCTGAAGTGGGCTACGGAGCAATCACCAGAGGAGATGAGTCCATGGCAGAGTTGGGTGGGGTTCCAGACGTCTGGAGCAGTAGCCCGTTCAGCTGGGAATGCTTTACCCAGAAGAGCATGTGTGACAAGGTCCTCATGCCACTGTTGGTTTTGCAGGTGCATTTTTTGGTTTTGGAGTGTTAATATCTGAGTCTTGCTAAGGACTGTAGCTTGTCAGAGTCTGTCTGCTGTTATCAAAAGAGCTCAGACTTTCTGGGTTAATCTGGTCCGTAAGCGTCATCTGAAAGATCTAAATACAGAAAGAGATGATCACTTTTCCTCAGTGCAGAGGCACAAGCAGTTAAAGATAATATTCTTTTTCTCCCTAGGACTGTGACATGTTCATCAGCAAGTACAGCAATCAGAAGAACCCGCACTGTGTGTCACTTTACCGGCTGACAGGACCCGAAGATGATGCAGCTCACAGGACAAAGGAGTTCTGGGCTACCATTTTAGATTCAGCAGGTAATGACGGGGATGAAGAACTGGAAAAGAACAACCAGGATCACAGAATGAAAGATATCCCAGAACGTGCTTGCTTGAGATTCGCTGTTGTGGGTGACTAGATTTGTCTCTGAACCTCATGTGGTGTGAGGCTTTTTTGAGTAACCTCGTGTGAGGCGTTCTTGGACGTATAGGAGTGACATTTTCAGCTCAAAACAAATGGGTATAAACTGGCCATGAAGGAATTTAGAGTGGAAATTGCCAACTTTCTGCTGCCAGAGCCAGTCGAAACTGTAGAAAGCCAGTTTTAGCATCAGGGGAGGGGTTTAAGTGTGCTCATTTGCTCTGTGCTACGTGCCTGCTAACGAGCGTGCTTCTGGGGAGGGGTATACACTTCTTAAATAGCTGTGTGCTGCTGCCACTCATGTCTCTGTGAGACAGCACTTGGGCTTTGATTTTCCCACTATGTTTCTCTTCCCTTTCATCTCTCCTGCCCTAAGGCACGCCCCAGATTCTGGGCTTTCCATGTGTTCATGGAGTGAGTCCTAAGTGGGGTTAGGAAGGGATGGGATATCTGTAATGGCTGTGTCAGGGAAGAAGAGTTACTGCTGTTCAGAGGAGAACAGGGATGGGAACGTGACTGGACAGAGAGTGCTCCCCTAGGGCTGGAGCATTCCCAGTCTCTGCCCGGTCCCAGCCACATCTACTGGAAAGCATGGGAGACCTCTTGTTGGGATTGCAGTGAGATTGGTGATGGGGCAGGACTGGAGCAGAGCTACATCATTCATCCATTCCTTGTTCAACCAGTCTCTTTTCCCTCCCATGACAGGCCCTCTTCC
Source organism: Tringa tobata (assembly GCA_033628505.1). Lineage (NCBI taxonomy): Eukaryota > Metazoa > Chordata > Aves > Charadriiformes > Scolopacidae > Tringa > Tringa tobata. The sequence goes on from JAHREE010000293.1 coordinate 1,337,316, forward strand.
TGATTACATTCCCCCAGAAGTCTTCTCCTTCGAGAGCTCCACAGGGTTTACGCTCTATGGGATGATGTACAAACCTCACAATCTGCAGCCTGGAAAGAAATACCCCACGGTGCTCTTCATCTATGGAGGGCCTCAGGTGAGTGCAGCACATTGGTGAGCAGTGGGGCGAGCTGGCTTGCGTCGCTCCACATAAATCATACGTCCTGTATGAACAGTTCCTGCTCTGTGCTGAGGTGAGTAGCTGCTTGGCCAAAAGTGCTGTAAGCAATCGTGGGCGTAGATGGAGGCACTCCCTCTTGTCTGGGAGCAGGTATGGAGTAGCAGAGCTGGAACAGGGAGTGCAGGTAGTCCCCTTTACCTCTTCTATCTCCTCCACCTCTGTAGGGATTCTTTGTTTCCACTTCCCCATGTAGGGGGCTACAAAGATGATTAGGGGCTTAGAATATCTCTCTTACAAGGAAAGGCTGAGGGACTTGGGTCTTTTTAGTCTGGAGAAGAGAAGACTGAGGGGGGGATCTGATCAACGCCTATAAATACTTCAAGGGTGAGTGTCAAGAAGATGGGGACAGTCTTTTTTCAGTGGTGCCCGGTGACAGGACAAGAAGTAACAGGCACAAACTGGAACATAAGAAGTTTCATCTAAACACGAGGAGGAACTTCTTGACTTTGAGGGTGGCAGAGCCCTGGAACAGGCTGCCAGAAAGGTGGTGGAGTCTTCATCTCTGGAGACATTCAAAACCCTCCTGGATACGTTCCTGTGCAACCTGCTCTGGGTGGAACTGCTTTGGCAGGGGGTTGGACTAGATGATCTCCAGAGGTCCCTTCCAACCCTGTATCATTCTGTGATTCTGTGATGTATTTGTGAGGGGAGCTCTCTGTTGGCACTGACCGTCACCCGTGTGTGCTTGCTGCCCAGTCATCCTTCTCCCACTGATTAATGGAGCTGCTTAGCCCTGCTTTAGTTCCCCCAACTCTACTCTGCCCTGGTCCATGGCAGCTGGAGTGAGACTTGGTAAAGGGAAAGGTCTTCTCCTGGGAAAGAATGGAGAGAGGGAAGAGCAGAGCTGCAGGCTTGTGGCTGGGTTGTGCCGTCAGCAGCTGCCCCTGTTGCTCTGTGCCTGTCGGTGCTGTGGTGGAGCTCAGTTCAGCTCTTCGTAGCTGTGACACAGAATGGCTTTCGCTGGGGGAAGAGAGTTTATTTGATAGCAGACCACAAGCAGGGAGAGGGAGTCCTGCAGCAAGGAGTAGGGATCTTGGAAACTTAACATTAAATATGTATAAAACATTTAAAGGAAGGTAAAGATAAATAAAATGTGAAAATGGATCAAAAGGTGACCTCTGGATTCTGTTACATATGTGGTTGTGTCATTGCTCCTCTTCTATTCCAGGTACAGCTGGTGAACAATCGGTTTAAAGGAATCAAGTATTTCCGTTTGAACACTTTGGCCTCTTTAGGTTACTGTGTTGTTGTCATTGACAACAGGGGATCCTGCCACCGAGGGCTGAAGTTTGAAGGAGCCTTTAAATACAAAATGGTAAGTGGAGCTCTAAGTCTGGTTTTTCATTTTTAGCCCAAGATGGATTTGAGTCCCAGTGTTATTCGAGCTGAAGCCCTGATTTGGCACAGATGCCCCACATTGTCTGTGTGATGCTGTCTAGATTTGGGGAGGAGGATTGTGCACAGTTGAGTGGTGTGGATTTGAGGGTGGAGGGACGCTCAATGTGGGAAAGGTATAACGTCAGGGTTTGAGGTTATGAACCAACTGCAGCTTGGTGGGCGTAACACAAGGTGGTTCATAAGGAGGTCTCTGGCTCCCCCAGGTACGTGGTTGGGTGCTGTACGAACAGAAGCAGCGAAGGTCTGGAAGTGGTGACCTTTGCAAATCCTGAGAATATAACTTTGTCTGGAACTAACAAAACCTACCTTTTTCTCTCCCCTCCCAGGGACAAATTGAAATCGATGACCAGGTGGAAGGGCTGCAGTATTTAGCGTCGCAGTATGACTTCATTGATTTGGATCGCGTTGGCATTCACGGCTGGTCCTACGGAGGCTACCTCTCTCTTATGGCTTTAATGCAGAGGTCAGATATCTTCAGGGTATGTTCATACATTGAGTACTTATTCTGGTGGTGCAGACAGAATTTTTCCCTTAATTGTGTAACTTCCCATGGGTGTTCACAGCACAAAGACTTTTGAGCTTGCTCTAGACAAGTGAGAACACAACGCTCTGGCTTCTATTTGGGTGACGTTGGAGAGAAGTTGCTTTTCTAGCAAGCGTTTCTTCCACAGTATTTCTAATTAGACTTCTAAGCTTTCGTTATTTTTTTTGGTACTTCACAGACAACAGATCTGAAATTCTGCTCACTCTTTAGGCCTAGTGCCTGCTAACAAGCCACAGTACCTTTTGAAACCAGCAAGCAATGGGTGTTGCAAGAGCAGTTAAAAGTTGTGCAACCTTGGGTTGTCTCCTCAGGTTTATCCACTTGTGTTTTGGTGTGAAGCATGGGATGAGATGCTCTTCCTCTGTAAGCTTCTTGTCACGGTTGGGTTCTGAGAGGTGTCTGAAACTGGTATTCACATTGAGACTGTACTGGTACAGTTATGGGATTCAGCTTTTCAGAGGCGGTGATACCAGTACAGCCCCAATAATTAATACTGGCAGAATACAGCCCCAATAACTAATACTAATCAGAAAATTGCATTTGTGCAATTAAGTGCTGCACTTTCCTGCCTCTCCACACAAGTTTGCAGCTTTTCTCCCCCGGAGAGTGTAGTGTTCTTAAACGAGTATAGCCACCCCAAAGAGGGTGGTGGTACTGCCCCGTCACTGTGCTTGCTTCCCCCAGCTCCACGTGAGCCCGACATCATCCTGACCTGACGTGAAGGTGCGGTGTTGTCCGTGAGGCTTCCTGCAGTAAAGTGAGCAGGGTGCTTTTGGGCAGAGCAAGCCTGGTGTGTAAGAGAAGTGTGGGGCTGTTCAGACAGGCCAGTTTTACTGGAATATCTGAGAGTCTCTTCTCGTGAGCTGGAGTGAGGAGGAACAACTGTTCACCCCATTCTGCTGAGCACAGAAGGATGTTAGCTCTCTGGAGCTGCATAAGAGACCTTTAAACTGTTGGACTGTTGAGCTTGCAATAACTCTGCTGGTATAGCTGTACCCATCTCAGGTCACCTATGCTGAAGGTACCTTTTATAGTCCCAACTGATCCCCGCTTTATGTCAGCTGAGCTCTTTGTGCTGTGAACCAACCAGGGGAAATGATCCTGCTGAAAAATGACACCTCCTTCTCTTCCTCCTCCCCTCTTCCCTGCCCTAGAGAATAGTTTCCTTGCAGACTGATCTATTCCCAGATCAAGTTGCCCATGCTGCAGCGTGTTCTGAAGCAGCCAGGAAGGCAACCTGGGAATGGGGAGAGGTAATGAAGAGAGGTTCTTGTGATTTTGTGACTTCAGACCACTGTAATAAATGGGCAGAGTGCTGTTGGGCTAGGCTCAGAGGCAGAGATGTGGGTAGAGCTGGATATTGCTCTTGGGATTTGTTTTGTTCTTTGTGGCTGTTCTTGCTTTGTCTAAATCCAACCTGAATATTCCTGGGAGGTTTAATAATTACTTGTCTCAAGTCCTTAAGGATTGTTATGTTTTTACTTTTAAAAATACCTGCCTTGCAAAGGGTTTTTTGCTGGTTCTTTTTTTCTTACTGTTTTTTTCCACAAGCCTCTCTGCAGGCTGGGTGGTAGCGACACCAGGGAGTTTGCTGAGTCCTAGGGAGCTATCAATCCCAGTTTTTGTTAGACATTCAAATGAACAAAGGTTTTACAACCTGAGAGCAGAGGACTCTGCGTTTTGGACAAAATCCATCTCCCTCAGCAGATGATGTGTTCAGTGATGTGTTTTGCTTCTGATTTGTCTGTAGGATTTTCCTTGTTTTCAGCAAAGTAGGGCATAGCTGAACTTCGCTGAACTTCACTGGTATGACCTGTTGGAGGGAGAGTAAGATCTGCTTTTCTTTTGTGGATTGTGAACTTATGAGTTTACAAGTTTTGGGCAGTTATAGTTGCACTGGGATAGAGCTGTGGGAGGGAGGAAAGGAGGGACATCCCCAGATCAAGGGGTCAGGTCTTGTCACTCCCCTCCCCGTGGTGACAGCCCTGTTGAACTTGCAGGTTGCCATTGCTGGGGCGCCCGTCACGCTGTGGATTTTCTATGACACTGGTTACACCGAGCGCTACATGGGCCACCCGGATCACAACGAGCAGGGGTATTACCTAGGTTCGGTGGCCATGCAAGCTGAGAAGTTTCCTTCTGAGTAAGTTTGGTTTTGGCTCTTGCCTTCTGCTTTTCCTACCAGGAAAGTTCAAGCCCCAAGGACATGTTTTTATCTCCCTGTCCTTGGCAGCTGAATCATGGAATCACAAATGCTAGTATTAAATAATAATTTTTTAAAAAGACCAAAACCCAGCACTAATAAACTTAATACTAGAATGAACATTTGCATAATTACAGGCCATTCCATGTAATCTCTCTTACACTGGCTATAGTTGAAGACTATCTTTTATGTCTAAAGAAGTGACAAACATATCTTTAATTATGATTAGTGCTTTAGAGCCACATTAAGCTAGACAAGAATGAGTTGATCGGGATGCTTTCCGCATGTTCCAACCCCAGCACTGGGTTGTCTGCAGAACAGACTGAGGCCATGGGCTTCCTTGCCAAAGAGCTGGAAATCAGCAGTGGTTCTGAGCAAGTGCGAAGCTGTAGTATTGTCCAAGCTAGGAAATACTTCTGAGAATAAAGAAGATACACAGATGAAGAAATTCTAGAGGAGGAAGGAATAGATTTGGGAGCCATGTCCATCCAGAGCAATTTACAATAGTGAAATCGCGGTCTTCAGTGCAAATATTTTTTTTGTGTGGAGTGATTTTGAAGGCGTGTGTGTGGACTGTAAAATAACTGGCAGGTTCTGGGGTGCTGTCTAGAAATGTTTGTCTCTTGTTTTTCTCAGACCAAACCGTTTGCTGCTGCTACACGGATTCTTGGATGAGAATGTTCACTTTGCACACACTAGTATTTTGCTCAGCTTTTTAGTGAGAGCTGGGAAACCGTATGACTTACAGGTAAGGCCAGAACCGAGATGTAAAGGTGATGTGTCTGTCTTGGGCTGAGGAGTCCAAAATTGGAACTTGGGGGTGCTGGGCAGGTTGGGATTCTAGGATCAAACTAGTATTTGAGCCTAACGTCTTTTCAAAGGAAGATGTTATGAGCAAACAAAAACCAAATACTAGGCAAATGAGCAGTTAGAGCAGTTCCGGCTGCTCCTGAGATTTGCCATTTGGAGACAGTACCAGCAGTGTTGGTGCAGTGTGGAACAGGGTTATCTGTTTAATTAAACCCTGCTGGTTCTGTGCAGGTGCAGCCCAGGTATCCCACACCACACTGCAGAACTGGGAGCTCTGGACAGGATCTGCCTGTGTTGAGCCAGGCTGGTTGCCCCCAGCACAGCGCTGGCTGGGTTAGAGGGTGCAGTGGGTTGTCTCTGAGTTCAGGCGATGGAGGATGGCGATGCCCTTTTAGCTCAAGGGCAGGGTTAATGCAGGGAGATTATGTGAATATTTCAAATATGGCTCTGGGCACCAGTTTAAATGTTGGTGCCTACAACTCTTGTGGATACTTATGATTTTTTTTTCTTTTTTTTTAATATATTTTAGATCTACCCTCAGGAGAGACACAGCATAAGGGTACCCGAGTCGGGAGAGCACTATGAACTCCACCTACTGTATTACCTGCAAGAGAACCTGGGCTCTCATATTGCTGCCCTGAAGGCAATGTAACTGACCTCTGCAGAACTCTGCTCCACTGGCTGCTTTTCCCAACGAGGAGACGTAGGAAACTAGAGAAAATAGCATGGAATATTGCATTCTGGTGCCTGCCACACGTACACACATGTACACACACACGGAGACACTTTTTTAAAAGTAAATTTGGTGCCATACAGGAAATTAAAGTACGGAGACCTAATAACTTTAAAGCTTAAGATGTAAATAAAATCAAATGTCTGTGGCATAATGCAGTACCATGGGTGTTCTCTTGGGGCAGGAGCTGGAACGGAAAATAACATACTTCTACAGCACCAGGTCTTCACTTTTTAAAAGCATTATGGCATAATTGATGTATTTTTACAGTGTGTTCCTTCGTATCTTATTACATAATACTGGATGATTTACTCACTACACAGCAAGGATTTACCTGAATGGTTACAACTTGTATTACGTTTTAAATGCTATCATATAGCTTTTACGCTTCATGAAAGAGATATGTCTCACTCCTTAGAAGCTGGACACAAGTTAGTCACATCACCTATCTAGTTGTTAATTGTTTTTTAAGAAGAAAGACTTTTAAGCTGCCTCCTAAAGAATTTAAAGTTTGGATTCAGTCCACTTGATGCCAGGTTCTTTTCAATGATTTCTTCTCTCCCCAGGATAAATCCCACTCTTTTTTTGTTTCAGCAGCTTGAGATCCTATCCTGATTGTACTTGATTTCTGTGGGGAAGAGAAATGATATTTTACTGTGATATGGGCATAACAATCTTTTATTCTGAGATGCAAGCTAACTTAAGTCAAAGAGCTGAAACTGTAAATTTTAAAACAAGCTTAAAAGTGCAGCCCGTTTCTCACTGACATTTTTCCCTGGTGTTCATTCTATTCTGGAGCTGCTTTTGCAATACTGTTTTCTTACTGTCACATCAGCATGGTATAGGTATGTGCATCCTGTTACAATTTTAAAATTCAATACTCTGTTTCAAAGGTCTGCAGAGGGTTTAGTGAGGAGAGACCTTACCAACGCTACCTGTGAGGCAATATGAATTGTTTCATTGAATTTTCTGCTTTATTTGAGGGACTGTTTCCCAGGCTCCTACGCTGTTCAGTCCTCCCTTCCTAGGTCCTTTCTAGCACTGCTGTGGAGCATGATTATGATGCTGTATTTGAGACACCCCCTTCTGTATAGCTTAAAGTAACCCCGCTAAGCCTAAAGGACATGCAGTCCCAGTTGTGTTTTTGCTAGTGAGGTTTTAACTAAGCAGCAGGCTTGGCTAAAAAGCATCATAAGTGCGTGAAGTCACTCTTAACTTGCAACAGGTCGTTTAAGATAGGAAATCCATAGCAAAATGAATCTCTTTAATCCAGGAAATTCTCCCCTTGGGGCTCGCCTCTGAGACTCCTCTAAGTTTTAATGGTTTTCTTAGAAACCTAAGAACTTCCTTTTCTTTCTGTTTTGGTGCTAGAGAGAAGCAGAGCATGATTTTCTTTTCATCTTCTAAAAATCTGGAATCACTCTCGGTGTTTTGGCTCTTAGTACGCCACCTGTTGTAACCTTGTATTTTTCCTTGCTTTTGTTAACTCGGGGATTTACCCCAATCTGGCTGTATTGTATCAAACCGCGTGGTTTTGCAGTTGGGCTGGGGGGCGAACGCGCCAGGGCTCTCGGAGCCGGTGCAGTTACACGGTTGTAAAATCTCTGTTTGGGAATGGGATCTGGTTTTTTGGGTTACACAAAAGATCTGGTTTTTTGGGTTACAGAGCAAACGGGCACGCAGTAAATGCAAATTTCCTCCGAGGGCGAGGATGCCGGGTTTGGGCTTGTTTTCTGGTTTTTCAGATCCCAGCGTGATTATAAATAGGTCAGTTAAAATACCGTTAGCAGGTCAGTAACAGGCTTTAGGGGTTGATTTGGGGAAGGGAATACCAGGGGAAGGAGCCCGGCTCCTGGAATGTCTTCTCTCAGTAGCTAATTGTGACTGGGGCGAACGCAGCGTCCCTCCGGAGGGATACGGTCAGTATTGGGAGAGGGATAAGGGAGCTGATGCATTTGAGCTACAACAACACTGCAGTGAGTAGAGAGAGGTATAAGCTGTAACTGTGGGATTCCGTTGTGTTCCTTACGTGTTTATGCTGTATTATATATACATATATCTATATCTGTTCATATATACATATATGTATAAAATTACACGTGGATAGTATCACCTTTTCCAAGGTTGTTTATATTTTGTTCAATATTAAATTAACTTGCTTTTTGGGCCGGTTTTGTTCTTTTTCTAGAGGTGATTACCCGTGAATGTAAATGTGTATGATTTTTAAGATGAAATTGATCCTTTTGTTTAAAAAACAGAACAAAAATGGCCTTCATCAAACAGTGCTTTTTTGGGAACCGAAGAACTAACTGTTATGCAAGTAAACCAGGCTGGCTTTGATTTAGCACAGGATGTGATTGTAAGTGCTGACATAAAACTTTTTAATAGTGCATCCTTCCATTGTTTTGAATATATATATTGAAGCTATTAAAGTACAACGTACTGTAAGTATTCTATTTTGCAACATAAATTATGTATAATTTCTTTCCTACAATATTTTTTTTTCTTCTTTTTACAGTAGTTAAGCACTTTAAGACCCCATGCTCTGCTACCTGTGGAAATGCTGGGAGGATTTTTCATCAGAGTTTTGTAGAAAGATGCCTGCTTGTAGGTGAAGGTGTGAGAGATGCCTTACACGAGGTCTCATCCAGCCCCACGCAGTCGATGACTAAATTACCAGTGACGAGAGAAGAAGGGCAAAGCCCAGTGCAGTTGAGAGTGCAGAGGTAGGAAGGTGTTAGTGCCCAGGACCGCTGCGTTGGTATTTTTGGGGGGAGCAGTATCCTGTGCCTCGTGTGGGGAGGTGTTGGTCTGGTGCTGGAGCGGAGCTGGTGAGGGGAGCAGCGGCTTTGCCCTGCTCTGCACCGTTGGAGTTGCCTTGCTTTCAGGATCAGGTTGTAGTTTGTGGACCAGGAGATGGCATTGTTACTCAAGAAGAGGTTTCCAGCCTGTTTGATATTTGGGATTATACTTTGTCCCTTCCTGCATGTTAAAAAGACAACAAAAAAAAAAGAAGTCTTGGTTAATGTGAGTTTGAAGCAGAACTAGTGAGATCTGGGGGGAGCACGTGCAAGGGAGGTTGTCTGTGGAGCAAAAACACGTGAAGAGGAACCATCCATCCCTGTGGCTCCCAAACCAGCTGGTATGTCCCCTGGGGGGATCTGCCTGTGGCTCCGTGCCCAGCAGGACTCCTGCTCTGAGCAGGATTGAGCCTTCATTGCGTGGTGGAAATTAGTTGCACAGGTGTCTTTGAGATGAATGTTTTTAATTTCATATATTTTTAAAAATATAAATGAAATATGGGGATCTGAGCTATGAGATAGTGAAGTTGTTGAGTGTTGATGCCAGCAGTTTCTTCTCGTTTGTGGTGGTTGGGACCGGTGGTGCTTGTTCCTGGTGGAAGCACGTTCTTTCACCCTGTTTTGAGGCAGTTTCCAGTAATTCCTCTCGAGTGTGCGATGCGCAAAGCTGTTGGGTTTCACCCTTCGCGCTGGACTTGTACCCCCCTTCCCCACCTCTTTGTTATCAATTATCTCTTTTTATTCAGAACAAAGTAGAACTAGTAACTACTCAGAACTGCTTGATTTTTATAAACTCAGTTTATTTGATTGTTAATGAAACTGTGAGTTCGGAGCACCGTGTAAAGCTTTGAAAATAAACTAGCTTCATTATATTAGAATGGAAAATGCATTCCCTACTTTACTATGGCATTTGGGCACAGGCTATGGAAATACTTTGGGAGCGGGAGGGTGTAGTAAGGCTTTAACCCCAGGGCACCGTATGGCTGAGCCTGGGTGGTGAATTACAGGGAATCCACAAACTCTGAGCCCAGGGGGTCCCAATCCTTCTTCCCTACCAGGAAGAGCGGGTTGTGTTTCTGCTGTGTGTGTCCATGTGTAAGGCAGGCTGTTTTGCTGCTGGCGTGATGCTCAACTCCTGACGAGGCAATAATAGAGTATAAAGAAATGAAATAATCAGCCAGATTAGGACACTGCCTTGAATTGCCTGTTTACTTGAGTACCAGAACCCTGGAAAGACTTTTTGCGTGCCCCTCGCGGTTCTCTGGGCCACTCCTTTGGAAGGGGAAGAGAGAGATCTTCATGCAGTTTTTTACTTGGATGTTCTGCACAGTAAAAGTTCAGGTGTTTAATTTTAGAACATGAAGTACCTGCTGTTGCGTTAACAAAATTGCATGTCTCACTCCAGTGGGTTTATTGGTCTCCCTCCCTCCCCCACCTTTCTAGCTTACATGGCTTTTAATCATGTAAAGTGGAGACATTAGTTTTGCTGCGTTTTATTACAAAACCTTTGTTGCAATAAAGATGCTGCTAAATAGAATTAAATTAAATGGTTTTTTTCCCCTCTATTTTCAACTGTCTCTCTTCTTGATTTAGTAGAATCTGTGTGTAATTAAATCTCTTCCCTCATCGTGCTGTGGAAAGCAGCAACGATGGAAAATGTGCGTGTGCGTTTTATATACTTGTGGGTTGTTTAGCAAAAGCATCTGTGATTTTTCCTGTCCCTTGTGGTTAGGTAGGTGGATATAAACGGGAAGATGAGGCATTTGCTTGGCATAATGATGTTCTCCCTCCTGGCTGTTTCCATGTGGATGCTGTCAGCAGCCCTTGGCAGCCACCAGCCGGAGCTGTCGCACCGGGTACGGCACATCCCCAGCTTCCCTCGCTGGCCTAAATGGGCCAAGTGCCACAGGGGAGGAGGTGGCCCTGGGGCAAGGCAGAAGGACAGGGGGACCTGTGTGTAGAGAAGAGGCTCTGCTGAGACATGTCTCTTCAGTCACCTCATGTATGTCTTTGTGAGCAGTCTGGGTTTTGCAATCCCGGTTCTGCTTGGTGCTGCCCCAAAAGGGTTGGGGGGACGCTCAGGACAGTCACGATTCACATTTTTATTCATTCATTCCCAATTTTTCACCCACCCCTTGTTTTGGTGGCTTTCAGAAATATGCTGGTGACCAACTGTGTGTTGATACATTGCATCGTGTCTCCCTCTGGGGTTTGTGTAGGCCCTACCATAACACGGGAAAGCTTCCCCCAGAGCTTTCAGGAGCCCACGTACAACATGAGCTGAGACACCAGTGTCACACCAGCAGCTGGCCGTGGGGTTTTGGGTTGTGGCTGGTGGAGGGACCTGCTGGTGCCTTTGAGCTGGGTGTGCAGGTGAATCTTCATCACCAGAGAGCAGGGAGGGAGGTTTCTCCATGTGCTGCTCCACCTGGAGGATTTTATTATGGCAACGCATTTCTGTCCTCTTCCAGGTGCCCAAAGACCTCGTGATGTCCTGCAGTTTGGGGTGGGATAAGCGGGGAGGGCTACAGCCACCTCTTCCACGGCCACCAGAAGCAGAGGAATCGAGGAGAGCTTTCAGCCAGTGTCATTTAATACAAACTCTGACAGTTCTTTGTGCTAGTTAGAAACACCCGAGCCTCTTAATCCTGGAAATGTTAATACTGTAAGCTCATTTTCTGTCTGTGCTGTCCTGCTGGTTTATAAAATGTTCCTCCTCTGCAAGGGCTCGTGCTGGCACAGCCCTCCTGGGCTGGAGATGGGACAAGGCCCCCAAGCTGCGTGGTCTCTCCGGACCGGGAGCGGGTTCGGGAGCAAGCGGCTCTCCCGCGGAGGGGACGGCTCCTGCTCCTGCTCGGGCGCTGTGGCCATGGGGCACGTTCCTCAGGTTGGGCTTCACAAATTAGCAGCTGGCTGCGTTTCCGTGTCGTGCTGACAAATGAGCGTTTGTGCCATCCCTCTAATTGTAAATGACTTTGGAAAACAAGTTTGTGGTCTTTTAAGTAACCATTTATCAACCTGTGCTCTCAGAAGAGGAGGAAACCAATTCCATGAGCCATTAGGCAGTCCCGCTTTCTGCCTTAGCGCATTTCTTAACCTCTGGAGACTGGCGCGAGCTTTGCATCAGGTGAGGCACCCGAAGCCTTCTGCTACGGCTGACTGTCCTCATTTGGGTGGCAATTATTTTCCAATTATGACTCTGCCAAGCGCAGGAGGCCGAGCCCCGTGTTGGATGCTGTCTGTGGGCAGCGTTGGATCCACACGGAGGGGTCCAGCCGAGGAAGGAGCTGGGGGACACACGGACAGGCAGTGAGTGAGCCGGGGCAGAGGTGACCCAGCTGTGCACCTCCATCCACCGGCACTGATGGTGGCTGAGGGAAGGGGAGCTGCAGGGCCCGGTCCCAGCCCCACCTCAGCCACCGGGTGAGGAACCGCAGGAGCAAGCAGCTGTGGCATCATATGTCACCTTCAGTGAGCCCCTGCCACCCCATCAGGCTTTATGGTGCTGGTTTCTCCCCATCCCTGGTGAGATGTCACCCCGGCACCTTAGGAGGCTGCTCGCTCGCCCGTGTGAGATGAACAAGCGTAACAGTTCCCATGGAGACTCGTCCCTCCCGCCGCATCGGTGCAGCCGGAGCCCGAGCACTTCACAGCCCTTTCAGGCTGCAACAAAACATGTTTTCCACCACGTTTTTAAAAGGGGGTTTTATTTGCGGTTCGGCGAGCTGGCGGGCATGGGTGCTTTCAGTCCCTCACTGCCAGAGGGAGCTAGAAAAATGCTCTCGTCCTGCCTGGGAATTTGGGTTATTTTGGGGCAGTTGGGCAGCAGCAGGGCTCGGCTGTGGCTGACCCTGAGTGAGATGTCGGAGATGTCACCCCATAGTCCTTACTGCTGTTGGTGGTGAGGTTGAGGTGCCCCAGAGCAGCTCGGGGTGGGTTGTCCCACCGATGTCCAGGACTGGTGTTGAGCCTGAGGAAGTTTCTCTCCATGTTTGTGGCTGGGAGGGTGTGTTGTGAAGTGGGTGGTTGGTTGGCAGCATCTCCATTCGCTCTGTCCCCAGCCCCGGAGCAGCCAAAACTCCTTCTTCCTCCCAACTTGCAAGAGCCCTTTCAGCCTGGGGTCTTTTTCCCTGTCTCCTTTTCCCACCACCGAAGGTGTGAGTGCCGCGGAGCTTGTCTAGTAAGGAAAACCAACCGCAAACAAATGATGACCAAAAAGTGTTGAGTTAGGAGTGTGGGGGAGGAAGGGCCAGTGGTGTGGGGCTGGGGCAGCATCCTGCTCGCTCGGTGCTCGCTGCTTTACATTCTGCATCAGGTCTGCACGCCGGGGGAAAAAAAAGCCCTTTTGCTTTTCTAACGAGGATGATTTTGATGATTCGCTTGCACCGTCCCCCCTCTTCCCTCTTCCTTTTCTCTTCTGCTTTAAATTTCGTTAGGAATAGATGAGTAAATACCGTGTATGTTTGCGTGGGAGCAGTGGTGCCTTGCGGTTTTATGATTTTCCCCCCAGCTGTGATTCATTGCTTTTTACATTTTTTAATCTATTCCCCCGCGCCCCCCTCCTGCTTCTCCCTTTCTCCCGTGCAAGCCCAGCAGCTGTCGTTATCAGTGAAATGACTTGACATTATTTTGCCGTACTTTGTTTCTATTCATTGATTTGTTGAATGAAAACTATTTATCCGGGACTGACACGCGAGATTGGAGCCTTTCAAGAGGAGGCAACTCTGTGGTATAATTTTGCTCCGAAACGAGCAGAGCGGGAGCTCCCCATTAAAACAGCCCAGCCCCAATCCCTGGCCCTGGCATCGTGCAGAAGCAGCGGCTGCAAAACCTATAGATAGAGGTGTTTTATAGGAAAAAGCCTCTTTTCCTTTCCCCACCTGGCCCCGCTGGGAGTAAATTTGGGGTTTCTCTAGGGATGGGGATGCCGGGAAGGAGGCAGGGGCTGGGCAGCAGGTATCTGGGTACGGATGAGCCCTTCCCCTTCTCCTTCTCCATCCTCATTCTTAGTGATGTTTTTTTTATCAGTTAGGTTGCTGGTTGGACTAGATGATCTTGAAGGTCCTTTCCAACCTAGATGATTCTATGATTCTGTGATTCTATCCCTCGTGAGCACATTCCTACTTCAGTATCCAGCCAAAATGACCCTCTGGATCCCTCCTGGGAGGGTTGGACATCTCCAAAAATAGGTGCCTGCCTCGTCACCCCTGAGAAGCGATGGGCGCCTGTAGGGAGCACATCCCCACCAGTCGGGTTGCTGGGTTTTGTGTGTTCATATTGGGGATAAATGCTGGATGTTGAGGTCGCAGCATCCATGAGGTGGCATCATCCATGGGCGAAGGTGCAGTACATTTCAGGGTGTTGATGCACATCGCCAGGAGGAGCAGAGGGACACGCAGGGTAAGGGGCTGCAAAATATGTCTGGGTTTTAGGTTGTTCACACTCAGGTCTCCAGCTTTGGGGCTTTTTTTTTTTTAAAATAAAATTCGCGGAGCCACTGGCTGCTGCGATTTTAGTTTAAAAAAAAAAAAAAAAAAAAGCCCCAAACCTGGCCACTGTCACCTAAAATGACAGAAGCTGGTTCCCTGCCAGAGCTATTCAGAAAAATCCCATCCACACAGCTTGAAGGACAGGTTTTGCCTGGGGAACACGCTCTTGTTTGAGGGATTCAGGATCCCTTTTTTCCCACAGAGCCCCCGGGTCCTTTCTTCCCGGCACAATCGGCCCTCTTGCTGCTTCTCTTGCCTTTTCTTCCGCCGCTTTCCCACATTCTGTTCACACCTTCATGAATATTCAGAGGCCATTGGCCATATGAAGCTATTGAGAGCTCTTGTTAACACTCCTCCTAATGACATGCACCTTCAATAGAAAACAAAAACACAGATAAGAGCTTGTTAGTGGAGACCCTTGTTCCCCACCTAACAAGGTTTCCATTGACTCGGACACTTGTGGTGACACATTGCTTGCTCTCACTGTTGCCTCTTTTGATTTGCGACTGGCTTTTACGGAGGGTTTTTTTTTTTCCCTTTTTCTTTTTTTTTTTCGCCCCCCCCTTTTATTTTTTTATTGTGCAGTTTTAAGCTAATTAAGAAAAAGGTCAGGTCTCCCCGGATAATGAGTTATGGTGCCACAATGAGCCCCGGGGGGGGTGCAGCGTGCGAGGCAGCCCCGCATCGGTGGGCGATGGGCTCTGCCCCAGCGCGTGGGAAAGTTGTGGGGCGAGTGGCATCGCTCTGCCCGCGCCCGGCAGAAAGAGCCACACTTGGGTCAAGAGGTGATTAAAGCCCAACGAGAGGCTCTGAAAAGGGGTGAAAAGGGGCCGAGACCACCCGCCACGGTTCCCAAGGGCTCCCTGGGTCCCAGCCTGGCTGGGCATCACCAGCGGCCGAATACCATCCCCCAAAGCCATGCTACAGGGTGACTCTTCCAAAACACGACCAGGCTCCTGGTCCAGCATTGCCACGCTCCTGAGATGCTCCCTGTGATGTTGCACCCAATTTATGGCTGTATCTGAAGAGCAGAGCCCCGCAGCCATGTCCTCAATGGCACCATCTGCTGCTGGGCTTTTCCTGGGACAGAAATCCCATCCGGCTTCGGCGACTCATTTTTTTTCCATCCTCCAGTTGTGCTTCGCCTTCCTCCAGCCATCACCGTTATCTGCCAGGCTTTCATTAGGCTGGGCCCACCCATTCGATACCGCTTGTTGTTGTTGGGTTTTTTTGGCCACACCTCATTATTTCTGCTATTATTAGGCTCTCGCAGCGTTGTTTGTCATCTTGTCAAGGCCCCTGAGTTTCTATGGATACTGCTCCCCTAAGTGGCCACGCTATCAATTAAGACAGCTTCGTGGCTGAACTCTTCCAGAGGACTTTGCGAAGATCCGGAGATAATTTCCCTCCAATGCTCAGCTCGTTACCGAGCTGCCTTTTCAGCAACAGTCAGAGCTCGGGGTATTTGGGTTTTTTAAGTGTTACCAGTCTCAAAGGCAGGATCACCTGCTTGGCAAATAGAATTAGATAGTGCGTGATAGGGGTTGATAATAAACCACCAGATTATATATATATATATAGTGGGCTGTAATATATGAGCAATAATGAGATAACCATCGTAGTGATGGAAGTAAAAGGCACCTGCAAAAAAACCTGCCATGGAATAAAAGGACATTTGCTTTATTGTGCTCTTTTGTGACTCTCTGGGAGGAGGGAAACCCTCTTTTTGTCCTTCTTTCTGCCCAGGTTGGGGACAGACTCATGTACAAAGCCAGGAGGATGATGAGTATTTCCTCTGAAAATGAGACTGCTCAAAAGTTTCGAAATAGAGCATTTCAAACTCATTTTCCTTATGGAAAGGCAGCACAAGCAAGCATAATGAAAGGCATATAATTTTCAGTGGGAAGAGCAGGCAGAGGAAGGTCGCGCTGGGTTTATTGGGACTTTACTGGGAACAGGCTGAGCACAAGGAGTGGTTTTGCCCATTGCCAGGCAGTTTCTTCACCTCCTGGATTTCTTTTGCAGCTGAATTGGTATCTACCGAGCCAGCGTTGTCTCGATGCCTGCACCAGTTAACTCTTGCCCCCCCTGCATGGGGGCATGTTGCTGGGGGAATGTGAACTGCTGCCCGGAGAGCACCCCATCCTGCTCCCCAGCTCTCAGACAGCAGCTTAATTTTTCTGTGTGCTTCTGCAACCGTAAAACGTTGATATTTAATGATTTCTCAGAAATATCAGGAGGTTTGCAGCCTTTCGGCCGGACAGAGAGCCTGAGCACTGTTTGCATTTACTCTCTGGTGAGAATTAGTATCTGGGGGCAGGAGGCAGCAGAGAAAAGGGCTTTGATGTGGATTTGAGTTTTGGCTGATGATTACAATTCTTTATATGCTTTAAACCAGTTTTATCTATCCCTAGGTGGATGTGTGCTGCCAGCAGTGCTGTAACATCCATTGAGGGCCGCCCAGAGGTACAAGGAATAAACTCATCTGTTATTAGCTAATACAGGAAAGTGATTCGATATGGGTCTCAGAAGCTGGAGCAGATAAATAGGATGATAAATGTTGGCATTAGCAGACGTGACTGACTCCTCTGTCTCTGTGATTTGGTAGTGCCCAGTAATTAAATAGTTGGGAGTCTAATGTATTTTAAACTAGAGCCGCAGCCTGTAAATCACGGAGATTACGCTCTTCCCCGCTGTGCGCTCTCTGGGTCGGGAGGAATTTCCCCTCCCGTGCCACAGCTGTCCCCGGGCTGGGCTGGGTATTGCATCAGTCGGGACTGGGAAAGGCGGCACCAGCCCCGCTGCTGGTCCTGGGCTATAAACCCATTCTCACAGCCTTTCCGTCCCAGCGGGGCATCGTCTCCAGCCCCGGAAGGGTCCCAGCCCCGTCTCCTTTCCATCTTGGGTTGTCTCATCTCTTCTGGCTGGAGCAGCTTCATGCCCAAACGCACCTGAGACCATTGCAGACCCTAAACACCAGGGTGCAAAACATCCCTGGGGCAGGATCTGCTCCCCAAACCCGAGCTGTGTCGCTGGGAGAGCAGTGACCCCTTGAGCTGCCTTTGCTTTCAGACGTGATTTTCATGATTATCGGTTTTGATGCTCCCAATTTCATCATTGTGTTTCCACTGAGGTTTAGTTTTCTTTGCAGCCAGACTGCTACTTTGCACTAAATAAAAAACGTTTTTTCTTTCTTTTTTAAAAGAAGAAGGAAACCCAGCTATTTCCAATGCAGCTTGAAGCTGCGCTGAACTAAAAGTTACTTTTTCTCTATGTACAAAACTAGTTTCCATTTCTAATCTTTTTATTGGCCAGACTTGATTCTTCTGCCGGAGGTTGGTTGTGTTGCGCAGTTTCTCCATTAACATTTAGCAAAGGACAGATTTAAACATTTCCGGGCCATTCAGCCATTTTACACCTTTTAACACTGTTCCTGGATTAGCTCAGGCTTTCATCTGAAAATTTCTCTGCGATAACTCACCACGCATTCAGCAGACGCCGCTTTCCAAGAGACCTGCTGTAATGGCCCTGCCCACATGCAGAAAAGCTGCGATAAAACCTATCCCCACTCTTCCTGGATATAATTACTTTTAATAAAAATCTATTTGTGCCTCAAATTTTTTCCTCTTCCAGCTCATGCGTTTTTAAATAAAACAAGTAATTCTGCCATATTGTTGCGAATGGTGGTCACTGAGGCTGTCCTGCTCTTCTGGACACAGCAGTCATGAGAAACTTTCCTCCGATGGGAAGGATGATAAAGATGATTTCTCCTGTTTTACCTAAAACAAATGTTCTTTCTATTCGTTTTAGTAGTAGATGCTGGTAATCTTCAGCCCAAAGCCTGAAGCAACAACTAATATTGCTTGCAGCAAGACTAGCAGCAGATTAATGACTGGGGAGCAGGAGTTATTGGAGAGGAGTTTGAGTTTTGGAAAGTGTAAGGTATAACCCTCCCCACCGGGCTTCACGGGGAGTTTGCTCATCTGTAAATCATCCTCTGGCTTATTTTTTCCATATGCTGTTGCTGTTTTGCCTCCCAGCTTATTTTTAGCCTGCCTGTTCCAGGTAGCGCTGTGACACACAACCCGCACAAACCCAAGGGACTTCACCCCATGAAGGGTCGTGCTCAGCTGCCCTTGGCCAGCGGGAAGCTGAAGGACACAGGGACAGTCAGACTCTCCTGGCTCGATGATGGGTTGATGTAGAGTTAAGGATCAACCCTCTTTCCCTAATCCCATGGTAGCTCCCTGCTTTCCATGCTGATGTGTCACTCTGTGCCCTGTCCTTTGAACGGAGGCTGCTCCGGGGCCGTGGGGGTGGGATACACTGCAGGTTGCCACAAACCAAAGGGATGAAGTTTTACAAGCCATCATTGAGGGTTCAAATGAAGGAAGATGTGAGCTCGCAGCTTCCTCTGGAGCCACGCTGTTGGAGCAGAGAGACTGTCTCGGTACGAGCAGGGGGCTGCTAAAAGAGATGTTGGTGAGTGGTGGTACAGAGCTGTCAAACAGCAGTTGCACAAAGAAACCACGGGAAAGTTTTTCCTGTGATGAAACATCTCTGGAAGGAATGAATTCCCAGCCCTGGATGAGCTACAGTCCCAAGCTTTGAAAAGGAATGAAGATGCTCAAATCCTGTTCTCCCTTGGAGCTGGAAGTTTAGGTCTCCTCCTCTCTGGTCCCCTCCTAACCAGAGTCCCTCCCCTTCAGCTAACGGTGCCTTTGGTTGCTAAATGCTTTTCTTTTTTAGCATAAACATAAATGACTGAAATGAGAGTGGTGAGTGGAAAGCAGCAGAAGCCACCCGATCTGATACAAAAGGCTGTTTTAGGCGAACAAGCTGGTAAATGGAAAATGCAGCTGAACGTAGACGAATGCAAAATGATAATTGGGGGCAGTGAAGGGAAAGAGGGTGTATAATAGCGGGGGTACTCAGAAAGGGTAACAGCCACAGAGGGGAGGCAGGAGTAACTGCAAAAAACCCTTGCAGTGATCCACCGAATGCTTTATGGAACGGGATAAAGTACCCCCAGACCCTGATGTCCATCGGGGAAGGCAGGAGTGGAGTTTGCAGAGGTTTCCCGTGGAAGCAGCCGGCCCGGGGCTTCGCAGCAGGAACAGTAAACGTGGCCGTGGCTGATAAACTGCTCCTCACGGCGCCTTTGCTCTGGCACCTCCTCCAAAACAGCCAAGATGGGTCATTTCTCCAAGCGTGTTACCAACGGCGCTGAGTTAATTCGTTGGCTTTTGTGTGTGTGCAGTGGTGACCAGGAAAGCAAAAGGGTTTTGCCTGCAGCCGCATTTTATGGTCCAATCAGCCAATTTCTTGTGTAACTATAATAAATCACGGCGACAGACACACAGGATGGTGTTGTCTTTTTGTAATTATTCCATAAATCGCCCCGTTTTCTTCCCCAGAAAGCCCTCCCAGTTCCTTCCCTTTTCTTTGCTGGAGAAGGTTGTTATCCCGAACACAATAGGAGAACTGCGTTTGAAGAACTTATTTTGTAAGCAAAGCGTGAAGAAATGGAGCCTGCTCCTTTTTCCCAACACGCGGCTCACGCGTGGCCGTTCAGCTCCGAGGGAGGGGGGTGGATTTGCAAAGCGAAGGGAACGATCTTACAGCTCAGGAAATCGAGCGTGAACTCCCATATTGGAGAATGGCTTAGGGACAAAGGACATGGAGGTTCAACTGATCCATTATGCCCAGAAACCTTATTTTGAGCAGGCCTGAGTAGGCCTCAGTTAGCCTAAGTTAGCATGACTATGACTAGGCAAAGTGGAAAAGTACTGACTGTTGGTAACGTCTTGCAAAAGTGCTGACGGAAGCTTGTCCGAGGCCGCAGAACTCTTTTTGGGTAAGCAACTCAAGGAAGTGTGTCTGGGAGATAGAGGAACTTGCATACCAGAGAAACCGCAAAGAGGGGTTTGAGCTAATTTGCTATGTGTACCAATGAGATAGTGACTAGTAGGCATAATTAGTGGCAATGATATAAATTAAGCTGTTTGTGAGCAATAAAGTTGAAGTATGCTTATCACTCACATTGAGTCGGCTGCATTTCTTCCTCCGCACGCGGGTCCATGAACCGCTATCCAACAATTGGCGCCCCGAACAGGGACCCGTGTTGCGGAATAGGGAAAGGAACGGCGTCGGGAGCAGCGACCGGCGGGCAAAGAGCGACCGAACACTGCACTGTGGTGTGTCGACTCCGAGAGCTTGAACCGATTGAAGTTCACCGTATACGGGCTGCTGGAGGGCTGCAAGGAGGTCTACTGAGCTCAGGAGGTATTTACTGAATAACGAAACTATGGAACTTGAGGTAGCCCTAGATTTATTACGGTCCTTTTTAGAAAAGCGGACGTTCAGAGCATAGATTGTAAAACCGGACAGCGAGCTCGGAAAAGCCCTGGTTGCAGCGACCGGGAAGCGAAAGACCGGCTGAAGGTAAAGAAACCTGAGACGCCGAGTCCGCGCTTGGACCCCTGACGCTAGGAGGTCTGCCGTCCGAGAGAAGGCTAACCCAGGAGAAAACCGCTACTCCGGGCCAGAAGGAAGAGACTATGATTATGTCTTTAAGAAAGATGTTATTATGGATTATGGATCAAGGATATGAGCCAACAAATACTAACTTTTTAGTGTCTCTGTTTGGACACAGGCTATAAGTTGTTTGACTGTGCTACCTTAGGGGCGAAAGCTGCTACAGCACTTTTAAAGACATGGCGTATGCTTTATGATACGCTGAAAGACTTTAAAGCACAGCGAGACCAGGCAGAGGGTATTGCCTCTGCTGCTAGTACCAAACAGTCTTCTGCTCCCCTTGTCCCCACTCCCTTCAGACAAACCGATTCATGTGAATAAGCAAATTACTGACCCTAATGGAACAAAGGAGAATGTAATGCCAGAAAGACAAAAGATTGCAGATTCCGGAGTACATCCTAAAGCCTGTCAGCCGCAGAGGAGGCCGCTGCTTTGGCTGGATTCTGAGGATGAGATGTATATGAGACATTCTGTGGCAGCTTGTGATAGAACTTATAAAACACCACAAGACCTGTTAAATGACCTGGAACTGGTGCCCTCGGTTCATACTGATACGCCCTCGGCTGGCAGACGGCCGAACTAGCTGAACTTAAAGCAAAATATACCATGATTCAAAAGGGGACTAGAGAACCGTTTTTACAGTTTGTTGAAAAGTTGCAAGCTGCAGTGGGAAGACCAGTATTTAGTGGGAATTTAAGGACTGACTTTTGCTATCATCAAACAACTCCGAAAGAGAGTGCTCGACTACGGCCCTTCCTCGCTGCATTTTACAAACATGTTGGGCGCAGCGAGCGCGGAGCCGGGGAGGGGAGAGAAAAAGCGCTGGCGGCGGCAGAGCCAGCGTCCCGGCCCCACGGCGGCGGCAGCAGCAGGAGGAGGAGAGGGGGGCAAGGCGCCCCCCCGCCCCGCCGGGCCAGGCGGACTCGCAGCGCGGCGGCAAGGACCCCGCCGAGAGGAGTCTCCGCGCCCCGGCCAGAAGAAGCAGCGACCGCGGTGGATTCCAGCGAGGTGTGATCGTCCGTAACAACAACGTTTAAATCAGAAGGACTGAATGCGGTCGTGTGTCTCAACTCGGAGACAAGCATGATGTACATAGTGTAGAACAAAGGGGGTAGGATATAAATACTCAAAAGCTAAAAGATAGTATGTGCCCCTGTTTTGAGATGCATCTGATTCAGCGCTGTTTCGTGCAATAAACTTTAATCTTTGCTTCGATGACTTTGTCCTCTTCAAAATTCTAAATGTGAGCTGCTGTTTCTCACAAATTCGGGGCTCATCCAGGATGAGCACTCCTGTTCCTGCGAGGTAGGACAGCAAGAGGAGAAGGCGCGCCCTGCTGATTTCAGCAGTCTCCAATCTACTGTCTCGTCCCGTAAAGGGCAGTGGGTCCTGTCCGGATGGAGGACTCTCGGAGCAAAGAAGGGGGAAACTGATTGATTTTTTTTTTAATGATTGGGGCTTAATTGTTCGAATACAATTATTCTTTTCTGTATCATCATCTTTCTGTGTATTATGATCTGTGTTCTCTGTTTGTTACAATGTGTGTAGCGCCTGATTAACAAAACACTAGCTGTTGCTTTGGTAGTAAATATCAAAAAGGGAACTTGTGCAGATTGAGAAAGTTGGAGACACGCTGCTGAGTGAGAGCTCGGCAGGTGTTCTTGTATTGATGGGAAAGAGGCCTTGGGAACAGTAAAACAATGCTAAGTTCTGATTGTAAAGATAATGTTGAGTTATGGGAATAACAGCTAATGTAGCCGCCTCCCTTATCCCATCTATTGGGACCGCACATGCTTTAGCCAGCATAAGAAAGCTTGCTTGCTGGGCTGTCAAGCAATCTAACGTAACTACGCAAGTAATTACAGAACTAGCACAAGGTATGAACAGCTTACGTCATGCTATTTTGCAAAATAGAGCCGCTATTGATTTTTTGTTTTTAGCACAGGGACATGGATGTGAAGATGTGGAAGGAATGTGTTGTTTCAATCTCTCTGATCACAGCACCTCAATTCATAAACAATTACAATGGTTACAGCAGCATACGCAAAAAATCACAGTATAGACTAGTTGGTTTGACTCCTGGCTCCAGTCCATTTTTGGAGGTCTATCCGGATGGATAGTGGGACTAATCAAGGAAGGTCTTCGTTGGATAGGTATTATCATACTAATTATAATAGCAGCACGTATAGTTTTAAGATGTGTAATTAAGAAAGCCGAACAGGTTACCGAAAGAGTGTTACTTGCACAAAAAGAAAAAGGGGGAATTATTGGAGAATGGCTTAGGGACAAAGGACATGGAGGTTCAACTGATCCATTATGCCCAGAAACCTTATTTTGAGCAGGCCTGAGTAGGCCTCAGTTAGCCTAAGTTAGCATGACTATGACTAGGCAAAGTGGAAAAGTACTGACTGTTGGTAACGTCTTGCAAAAGTGCTGACGGAAGCTTGTCCGAGGCCGCAGAACTC
>JAHREE010000293.1:1370354-1411919 GCA_033628505.1 Tringa tobata
CCCCCACACCGCCTCTATCCCCTTCTCTCTCCCGGCCGCTTCGTCCCCCTGAGTCAGGCGACGGCCACACTGGTGGCCTCATCCCCTGTCTGGACGGTGCCTCCCTTTGGGGTCACCTTTTGGGGGTGACACAGGGCGTTCCCCACAGGGAGCCCCCCTCAGAGGGCTGGGCTGGGGGGGAGCGGGCCAGCAGCAGCGACCCCTGGCCCTGTGGCAAGTTTCCTCTGGAGGGATGGCTGCTGTCCCAGGCCAGCTGGTGGCCAAAGTGCTCATCCAAGTGTGGGGCTGGCCCAGAGCGGGCCCAGGTGTCTGGAGGGGCCATGGTGGGGACCCTCGCCTTGCCCCACCAGTGCAGGACATCAGGGTGGGCAGATGTCCTGCTGGTCAAGGAGGTGACCCAGAAGTAGCCACGCT
The DNA here is from genome assembly GCA_033628505.1 of Tringa tobata. Lineage (NCBI taxonomy): Eukaryota > Metazoa > Chordata > Aves > Charadriiformes > Scolopacidae > Tringa > Tringa tobata. The sequence continues at coordinate 1,370,769 of JAHREE010000293.1, forward strand.
TCTCGCCCCCTCCGTTTTGCAACGGTTACGCAAACGGCTCCGTGCATGGCTACACGTACGCCTGTCGTGCTGGCCGACGTGCTGTGGTTGCCGTCGAAGTTTGCACCGAGGGTCATCGGAGCTGTGGACCTCGGGGCTGCTGGGCTCGTTCCCTGTGGGCCCACGGACTTGCAAAAGCTTTTGTCTGCATCCCCAAGAAGGGCTTGGAAAGGTGGAGGCTGGTGGAGCTGCACTGAAAAATGTGAGCCCTGTCTGTGCCTTGGAGTTGCTGTCGTTTAAAAAAGCCTTCTAAACAGGGGATTGTGGTGGAGGAGCCATCCCTGTGTCATTGTACATTTTTATTCCTTTTTGTGATGCATTCAGGTTCGGCAGAACATCGTCAGCACAAAGGATGTTTAGTCTTTATGGCTTCAAAAATACCCTTTTGGGGGAGAATATGGTGTGGTGGGCAGTGCAGGGTTGTTTTTCTTTCCTTTCTTTTTTTCAGAACATTGTGAGCTCCCGTAAGGGGTAGGTTAACATTTGATATAGGTCCAGCCTTACGGTGGCTGTGTATAGAAATGAATAAAGGTCCATGGAAATGGCCCATTGTCGTGGGTACGTGTGGGTTTTTCTAGATGGATGGCAGTCTGTGACCCCACCAGCAGACGAGCGGGTGGGAGCTGCCTCTCCTGCATGTTTGGGCAAACAGCTAAGTGGATCCTGAGGCTCTCCACATGGAGAACAATGATTTAAAAAGAAAAGAAAAAAGGGAGATGGTGGTGTAGATGTTGTTTTTCAAACCCACTTCAACAAGAAAACTTCAGATGCTTTGCGGGAATTTGCACTTGTAGCTTCACTGCTTATTTTTTTGCGAGCAATTAGGCAACTAGTGAAAATTGTTTGTGTTTGTTTTCTAACAATGGGCCACATATCCTGTAGAGGTAATGAGCGCGGCCGGGCAGTCTGGGGACGTGCGGCTCGGTACACGCAGATGTGCTTTCCAACAGGTGGGTTTGATTCTGAAAAGAAAAACACGGGCTTGTTTCAATCTGAAATTTATTTGGCAGAGGGTTGAAATGGTTTGGGGAAAGTCTGCATTTGATCCTGAAGCCCGTGTGTTTTGATCCAAAGTTCAAGCCTCGCTGGGTATGAAATACTTTTGGAGAGAAGTAGACTGGAAAACCTTCCCCCCTCTGTGGACCTGATGGAAGCCGTGCCAGTTTACTTAGCTGGGGATGCGACCCAGTGTTTTGAAAGCCTTCTCCCAGTCCTACTTTGGGACTGTTTTCCCTGCAGTAGCAGGAAAAAGACTTAAGAAAAAAAAAAAAACAAAAAACAAACCAAAACACCCCTCTTCAGTTGACTCTGGCAGGGGGGTTGTGCCGGTTGCTTTCCTTGGGGCTCCCTACGGGGACGTGTTGGTGGGAAGTGGGCTGAGCTTCCCATCCGAGGCACCGGCTGAAATCCATCTGGGTTTACGCCGTTTGGATTTGTGGTCGGGTCCTCTTCGCTGCAGAACAGATTTCCGTTTTTCGACATCACCCGACTTTTGGTTCTGATTTGTTTTATCCTTCCTGTGGCTCTCTCGCCGTGGCGGCGCGACCCCGCAGCCTGCTGCCTGCAGTTAGTGCCTTTGCCATGGGAAGTCAGTGTTGCCATTGTTCGGGGCTCGGGCGTCCCCGCCGCTGCGGCCGCAGGACGTCACCTGCCTGCAGATCCGCTTGCCCCGGTGGCTCTGGTGTTGCAGTGTCACCCGTCACTGTGCTGGGCGGCGAGGAGGCGGGATGAGCGGTGCCAGGGAAGGGGTATTTTTTACATCTCCCAAGAAATGGGGGGCGCCGACGGTGCCAAACACTCGTGCGCACCACGTCGGCGAGGTTTTGCCTGTATCACGTTTCCAGGGGCAGGTTCCTGGCGTGGGAGCTTGCTGACGTTGTGCTGTGGCCGTCATGACAGCCGGTCTGAGCCCTGATGGCAGAGGCTGCTCGAAAAGTGGGGAACGTTTCTTCTGGTGCTTCCCAGTTTCTCTTCTGGTGTGTGAGGCTGAAGGAGAAACCACTTGGGCTTGGTTCTGTTTCTGTTTTTGCCCCGGCTTTTTCCTTCTCTTTTTCTTTCTTTGTGCTCTTTCCTTTCACTACCTTGGAGTCCAAAGTGAAGCAGAACCCGCTGATTTTCTGATGTCTCCCCCCTTTTCTGCAGCAGACTTTCTCCTGGCAGCTGCAGCAAGTTTGATCTGCTGCAGGGGGCCCCACGCGGGGTGGGTGTACCGCCGATGGGACGCGAGCTGCTCCGGAGTGGCGCAAGTAATAATTTAAAAAAGAAAATGTTTGGCAATCTGCCGTTCCCTGGGGAAGAAGGGAGACGATCCTCCCCGTGTGTGTTCTTGCAGCCTGGTTTGGAGCTGGAGGCAGCTTCTGTGGTATGGTGCAAGGTCTCTGTGCATCAGGGCCACCGGAGCCACCTGCGTTTGGGAACTGGTGGGGTGGGCTGGGTGTTGGCTTGGCGTATGGGACATCTCGCTTGAGTGCCTGCTGTGATCTTGGGCCAGTTGCTTCAGCTGCTCAGGGCCCATCTTTAGATAAAAATAGAGATGCTTCTCTGTGTTGAATGAGTTGAGAGGATAAAATCCATCAATGAAGATGAAATCCATCAGCAAGTATTCAACATATATGAGATCTTTGTCACTCTAGTGTACAGTTATCCCAAGGGCAGGGTACAGCATTGTCCCATGTTGGCTCACGAATTTTTGACTCCTGATACCGTATTGCTCCCTGAGTGATATGAACTGTACCTCCCTCGGAGCTGACTTGTTCTCCCAGGGAAAAATCCAGGTGCTTGTGAACCAGTTTGGGCATTCACAGCCCAAAGAGATGCTGCCTGCACGATTTACACGCTCCTCTCCTGTTTAAATGGCTGCCTGGCCATTAAAACCTAGTCATGGTTATATAATTAAGATGGGAATTAATATTTAATCTGATTGTGATTTGTTGCTGGAATCCATCCCAAACTCTATCTCTGCATGAGGTGAGTGGGTACCTGAGGGAAAACTGAGGCCAGTGTTACATGTAGGGGATTTTCTGCTTGGACACTGAGAATTATAGGCCTGCCTTGGGTGATGGCAGAAACCCTAACCTTTTCTAAACCTGGAGCCATCATAGTCATTTTGTTATCTGTAGGAAGCAAATGTTTGCTTTATAGCCAGCTGTAATACTAGAGGGGATATGGTAAATCCTTGTTATCAGTATTTGCCAAGTGCACATTGGGCCAAAATCAACTCTGGTGCAATTTTGTTACTTTCTGGAGAAGAACTGGATCTGTTTGACTGCTGAGTTGTAGCCTGGTTTTCTAAGGAAAAGATACTTACGTAGTCATGTTGTCTGTCCGTCTCGCTTTCCTTTTCCAGATAATTCTTTGACCTGCTGGTCAGTCACAGCTAGGGTGGATACGGAGAATTCAGAGTTTTTGAAAATAAGTGATCGAGTAGAGGAGAGTGATGTGGTTTCTGCATGGACTGAAGGAGAGGCACTGGAAAATCCACCCAGGGGAGGAACCTGAAGTGCCTCGGTTGCAGGGAGAGCTTTGAACAGAGCTTGCATCTTGTAGGACAGGGGGAATCAATCACAATACGCAAAGCTGCAGGAACTCACAATCTCAGATCCTTGTATCCACTTGTTTATTTTATTTTTGAAGTCTTTTATGCTTTAAAACATGCTGCTGTTTTACAGTTACGCCAGCATTCACGTCAAAGGGCTTAGTGGCTGTTTTGCTTCCCTCTCATATTGGGAAAGCATTTTCTGAACCCAGGACTTGGAGCTGCTGTGACATTGGCTCTTTCTGTTGTCTTTGTTTTCATCACTTGCTGTCTCTGCTCGGTTTCCCTCTTTGTTCCAGCTGGGCTGAATATGCTGTTGCACACAGTAAACATATGAAGAACACTGTCACTCTAAGTATCCTTCTTTTATTAGCATAGCATTTATTAAAACCCTATGAGTAAGTGACCTCCAAGTGCTGCTTATGCTTTTCTGCCTTAACAGCTTTTTGGTGAGAGGATCCGCAGTTGTTAAAACTGAATCTGCCATCTTCATAAAAAGTAGAATTGAGCCGTGTTTTCCTGAGCCCTTCTAGAGATGCTAAGACATGGGGAGAAGGACCCAAGAGCTTCTTCTGGTTTGTCTGACTTTCACTGGTATGCCAAAGTCATCCTTGAAACACCACTGAATTTCCTAACTCTGAAGAGAACAGAGCCTTTGTAGGGAGGTGAAGGGCTGGTCAGTGTTTACTTCCAGGAAGGTTGGTACCTGCTGAAGTTGATGCTGCTGAGAAGAGAAATGCCCTGGGAGAACCCAAACGCTTGTCATCAGCCTTGTTTGAGTGTATCTAACACTGGTGCTTGCAGGTGTCAAGACACTTTGCTGGTGAGTGTGTAAGTCGAGGTGCTTCTCCCTTGGATGTGTTCTCTTTCATGTCACTGATGCCTTTTGGTGTCTCAATGTTTGAGTCGGATCCTCTCCTGCTCTTAATCCATGGGATCCTGCTGTTATGATATGGGCCTGCTTTATCTGTGAAGCCCAGCAGAGGCAGTGTGTTATCTCTGCAGGTAATAAACATACTTTGTGGTGGTTATGATAAGCAATAACTGTATTCCACTGAAACTTTTGAATCAGATGTTCTGAAATTATTTAAAAATCTGTATCTGTGTTTTAAATGCAGTTGCCTGTTACTGCCATCTTAAATTCAGCTGAGCTATTGAATAAGCTGGTTTATTATTATGCTTTCTTGTTTTTTAATGTTTAGTTTTTTTCAAGATCTCTTGTGTGGATTTCTGGAGGACAGGTTGATAATATTAAAGGTGTGTTAATGTAATGTGAGCATCCCCAGAGGTTGAAAACAGAATTCCTGGGAAAGGTGCTGGCAGAACCTGGAGCAGAGGTGGAGCAAACCTGGGATGCCAGGCTGGCAGCGGGTTGGGGGAGATTTGATAAGGTCCTGCTTTATGTTTCACTGTCTGTGCTGGGAAATGGGCATCCTTGGTAGTTTCTAAGTTGACTGTCAGTAGATGATCAAGTTAATTGGTGTGACCGAAAAGGTCATTATTTTATGGGATGGATTTCCTGTGCTGTGTTGTGTGAATACACTGAGGGTTTTGGCAAAACCTGGCTGCTTGTGCACTCAGGGCTTTGGTGAATCTTCTTTTTCAGAAGCATCAGCAGTACTTACAGGTTCTAGAATTACCTGAAGTTTTGCACTAATGCAGGACTGTCCTCTCTGTGTGTCTCGGCTGGCTAGTTTGATCTGATTTGCAGAATGGGTGCTGGTGTTTTCCATACAGAAATGGAACTGTGCCTGGTATTAGAAGAAAACTACTCCAGTGTTCACTGGTGTGTTTTTTCCCTCTTTGTTATTGCAACTGAGAAGGCTTTTGTGTTCTTTTGGAAATCTTTGTCCCTTTATTGTCTCTTTTTTTTTTGGAGATGGTCTAGTGAATAACTCTGGTATGCTCCTTGTAGTGCTGATATGTTGTGCTTTTACCTTTCCAGAAATACCAGTGCTGCTTTAAAAGGTCCTCTTAATCATGTTGACCCAGTGGGACTGGGCCAGTTGCAGCCCATTTCTGTGCCCTTCCAGTCCCCTTTGCCTGTTTTGCTCCTGGCAAAGCCTTGAGAGAGCTTGTAAGAAAAAGACATGGAAATTTTCATGACCAAAAAAGAAAAAGACAAGGGTTGAGGAGGGCAGAGAATCAGCAGATGTTCAGGCTGATATTCAGGGGGTTTAGCTTGTGGTGTTGGGATGGGACCTGTCACTCTGTGGGAGATAAGGCTTGTCTACGAGATGCTGGGGCTCGTTATCTTCAGCAGTGGGGTAAGAAGCATGACGTGGGGTAGAGGATCTGGGGCTTCCAGCTTGACTCCATCGTTTCCTGCTTGACAGGTATTTTTCCCCCGGCACAGAGGCTCAAGCAGCCCTGCTGTTAGAGAATTCGGGTTATCACAGAAGGGTGATCAAGTGCTCCACAGGTTGGTGTGCACTTGCGAAGGCAAGATTTTCTGCATAGCGAGGCATCTTGGCAAAATACACGTAGAAGATAAAAGAGGAAAAAGAAACCCAGCATCTGATCCAATCCCAGCTCCTTTGCTGGGTTGGCAAAAATGTTTAGATCCTCCTTCCCAAGAATGGTTTTGTAAACATAATGCTGCCTATTAGCCATGTAAATTACTGTCATTGGTGGCAATTGTTGTGATGGAAAGATAAGTGTCTTGTAACTCTGGTTTGATTTACCCCTCCTGCCCCCCTCCCCTCATTTCACCCCCCCCTCCCGGCTTGCTAACCAGTTGTTTATGTCAGTGCTGATTGTGGCTTTTGTCAGAGAAATCAAAATATTGATCAAAATTATTTAGCTCTGTTTTTCTTAGGTCACAGTAAATGCAACTTTTCTTTCTTTTCCTTTGTGCTCTTTTCTCTGTGCTGAAAACAAAGCGAACCTTTCCTGGAGCAGATGAGCTGCCATACGTTCCCAAAGTCAAATGTCATCCGCTTGAAGAGGGTCCTTGGGAGCAGACTTCGTATCTGGAGGCTTTCCTCAAGAGTCTGTCAGTTGAAAATCTGGCTCGCAGCATTACCTCAAGTACTATTGTGGGGTTTTCTTTACGTGCAAAGTGGGGAGAAAAGGAAGTTTCTCCCAGCTGCTGGCAGAGAATAGCTTCCCATTTACTTCACGCTTGCGGCTGCTGCCAGGATTTTCTGTTTAGCAGCAGAGGGAGTTAAGTGTGGGGTGAAAGGCTTCAGTAACACTTCAGCATCCGGGCACGAGGCTGAGCTGTCAAATAATTCTTCTCGCTCTTTGTTTTTTATACCAGTCAAGGCGCTTGGGTAGTTTTGTAGGTTTAAGGCTGTAGCAAGGTTGCGCTGCCTTCACGTGTACTGTGGGAAGCTGAGATTTGATAGTTGGGCTTGAACACGAGCATCTTCTAAAGAGCAACACCTGCTTCTGACTTAAAAATGCCTTGGGCTTGTCCCTCCCAGCCCGTCAGTGAACTGGTTTGCTGTCCTCGCTCACTGATGTGCACTTTGATTTAGTCTGAATTTACCTAGCTGTGGTTTATAGGTGTGTGTGTGAAGACAGGTTGTGGTATGAAAAGCCTCCCTGTGAGCATGTGTATGCTGGTCCAATTTCCTGGTAACCTACTCGTTACTAAGCTCAATATGTGCAGGTCCTTGAGTCTTTCACCTGTTTTCCATCCCTTAATCTCAGCCTTCTGTAGCTAACATTAGTGTAAGTAAAAGACCTGTTTTTTTCCCCAGAGTTAGGTGTTTGCTCAGCTGAGGAAATTTCTTAGCTGCTTTGATTCGGAGCCCAACTTTTCAGATCTGGACCCTGTGAGTCCCTCGGGGCTGCTGTTCCCCTGCAGCTCAGCGCAGAAGCCGCCGTTCAGCTGGGACAGCCGGTGCTGGATGTGGCTTTCCAGATGTGATGGGATTGGAGCCAAGCAGAGAGAAAAGTAAAGAAACCTTCACCTCCGAGAACACCTCTGCGGTGAGCGGCCAAGCTGTTGCCAAGGCAGATCTCGCGTTTTGCAGTGGGACACTCACATCCGTATGGGATGTGTATGTGCAGCTTCCATATAGCTTTTAGAGAGAAGGTCTGCTGTCTAAGCTGGAATCACACCCCATAGTTACATTTGGCAAATAAATATACTGTCTTAGTCTTAAGCAGCTTTCACCAAATAACACCTTTGCCACGTCCTCCATCAGCACTTCAAGTGCAGGTGGAGCATATGGAGCTTTGCCCTCTCCCGCACATAAAGATACCTCTGCCCTTTTCCGTGTCACCTACACAACACGGGGTTTATTTTAAGTGTCTCCAGCCTCTGCCCAGCTGTGTGTGCGATGCAGCAGTGAGCCTTCGGAAGTAGGAAACCAATACTAGGACTTCTCGGGCCTTAGGAAGGAAACACGTACTGTACGAAACGCATCTGTGTGTGCGGCTGTGCAGGCATGGTGGTGCCTACCTGTCAACACCAGATGTGTGCAGTGTGAGTGCAGAGATGTGTACAAGGTATGTGCCAGCTTGTAGATGAAAATGCCTGATTACATGTTTATGTATTTTAAAGTTTGTGGGTTTAAAAAAAAATGCTGCCCTTGTAGGGAATATTTTCTTCTCACCAGAAACTTGTTAGACTGGAAATTTCACAGTATTAATTTTTATGGCATTTCCTAAGCTGAACTAATTGGGTATTTTGGAAGGGGGAAGACAAGGGTGGGGATGTGGTTTTTTTATGTAGATTTCTTTAAAAATGTGACTTGGATTATCCTGCTAGCTATCTGAGCGATGTGAAGGTCTCTACTGGAAAATGCAAGTGATTATAGGCTGGTGACTAACAAGTAATCCTTGGCTAATATGGGGTGGGCTCAATTAATGTTAATCCCTGCTCAGTAGTAGTAAAAGTTGGATAAAGTCAAGGAGATTTTGCAAGGCTGTTACTGACCTGAACGTGAGAATGATCACACAGCATTTCCTAAAATGAAATGGTTCTTTGAAGAGGCATCGTTCTCATAATTTCCTTCTTACACTAGAGAAAGAGCAATTCAAAATGCCCCAAAATTGCCTGGTTATGAAGGTGGGGATTTCTCCTGTGCTGATGTTATGTGAGGAGGTACACAGGACCTCATTAAAAGAGGAACAGCAGTAATTAGTCTAGATTAATGGAAATAAATCTGTTTTCACTAACAAATGAGGTTGTATTCCTTGGCCCAGAGAGCAGCCACCTTCCACAGTGCTCATCTAGCGGTCTGATGCACAGAGGCAAAAATCTCTCCTCACTGTGGAAAAAAATGGGTGATTTGGGGTTTTTTGCTGAAATCTCAGTATAAGTCCAGGTGTTGTTTTCAGAAGTGTTCTGGTGAAATAAGCAGAAGCCCAGAGACAGCAGGAAGAAGCATCACATCTGAGCCTGGATCCCATTGATACAGGAGAACCCGGAGTGGTGTGAAGGTCCCCACAGGCATTTTCCTACTCGGATATTGTAGCATTGAAAGCGTGTCCTTCACCATTTGGAAGCAGAGCCAGTCCTTTTACTACTTTGTCCTCAAACTGTCAGGTTTCAGCTGGCTGCAGCTTTGGAAAAAGGAAAGATTTATGTGCTCTAAAGAGAAACTTGTGCTGACAGTGGGTAAATGCACCGTAGATGTTGGAAAGTTAAACAGCCAAGTAGGTGTGAGGGATTTTGGAACACAGGCCATAAAGTATATTTTCCTCCTGTTGCTGTGATAGAAGTAAGTTTAAATTTGGAAATGGGAGGGCAAATTCCCACCCATTCTGTCCCTCAATTCTAATCATCTTCAAAAGGTGGTACTACTTCTTTTTTTTCCATGGATATGGAATTATCTTGCTGGTTCTCCTAATGTGATCCCAGAGCTATAAGAGCTCACATCACATTTTCAATGGTAACTGGGTTTCCAGATTGCAATCAAATACTGTCTTAAAAGTGGTCTAGGTGAGAATTTATGCCAGGAGGATGCAAAGTCCTGAGAGGGTCGAGCCCTTGGTAAGAACATTGCGTTGTCCACCTGTGGGCACTCCTTTGACTTAACAGTTTAGTATCTCCCCTTCTATTATTTTTAATGTTTCCTTCTTAAACCTACCTTTTTATCTGCTGTTGTCCAAGTAAGGCTGGTGGGCTAGCTGTACTGATAACGTACCTTTGTGGGTTAAGTGATAACAAAAAGGAGCAGAGGGTGGCTGGATAAAGATGGGGGTTGTCTACACCCGTGGAGGGACTCGGTGTCAGACGCTGTGGCCAGTGAAGCACAGAGGGGTTTTGTGACTTGTGGAGGCCATGTGGTGGATGGTGACAACGTTACGCCCAGACAGTCTGCTCATGCTGTGTGTTCTCAGCAAAATTAACTCTTGTTCTAAGCTGCCGTCACCTTTCTCTTGTATTCCCATGCTTCTTGGGTGGTGGGTGTGCTCTGCAGTCCTTGTGTCCTCCCGGAGACCTCTCTGGGAGATGCAGGTTTGCAGTGACAGTCCTCTGCAGCGAGCTATTGAAACAGACTTTCCTATTAGTTTTCTTTGTTGCCGTTCTGAATTGTCTTCACTTCCCCTGTGTGCTGGCTCATTATTTCTCATTAATTCGTGGTTTGTGCAATTACCTGGGAAGTGCAGGAGAGCTGGCAGGAGTTTGATGAGCCTGACTTCTTGGGGGTAGGTGACTTTGGAATGATGCAGCCTGCCATAGTTTGTTCTTGCCTTCTTGCAGGGGCAGGTTGCACACCTCAGCTTTGCCTCTGGGGCTTTACGGGACAGGCTGGCTGGTTTGGAGTGAGATGGAAAGCACAAGGAGCAGAGTGAGGGGCTACATACACAGGTTTCTCAGGTACCTGGCAGGACCAAAGCCAGAGCCATTCTGCTGTGTATTACGGCACTTCACACCCTCTCCAGAAGAGATGCTCCAGACTTGAACCCCAGGCTGTCAAGAAAATGTGAGCAAACAAGAGAGGCTCTGTGCTTAATTTTAGGAAACAAAAACATGCAATAAATAGTTTGAAGTACATGCCAGAGGATTTTATTTGTTTGTTGTGAAAGTTTTCAGCTCTGTGTGAGGAGTGAACATGTCTTGGGAGGTGTGTCAGAGCAGTGTCACCCCTGCAGAGGGTTTCTTTGCCCTTTTTCCTTGCAGACAGCATTTCAGGTAGGAATAGAGATGTGATCTGGTCCCTTTTTGTGTGGAGAAAGCCAGCACACAGGAAGATAAAAGGGCTGTCACTGATTAAAACATCACAGTTTCTCTGCTTGTAGCTTGTGTTTTGCTGGTAAATGTCATACCACTGGTTTCCCTGTATGAATGCTCCTCTTTTATTATGGGTTGTATTCATACGTGGACTTCCTAGCTGCTGCGAGACACCTTTTGATGGAAGCTGGACTAAGCTGTTTGATGGATGGCTTCACAGTTGGAGTTCAGGCTGTTGGTGGAGAAGGGGCTTTACCTGCTCTCCTCCTTCCATTTTTATTTTCAGGTGAACTGCAGAATCTCATTACTAACGGCAGTGGCAGGGCTTTGAAGATCTCTGGCTTAATTATCTCATTTGTGCTGTGAGTAGCAGCGAAATCCATGTGCTGTCAGAGAGACTTAGCTATTGTGCCAGCTGTATGGGGGGGTGAGAAAAAGGCCTCATGGAGGGGCTTTTGCAGAGGGTTTGCTGACAGCACGGTCCCGCTCGGGCTGCCGGCGCGTTCCCAGCTGTACAGGGATTTCCTACAAGACCTGGATGGGGTGAATGAGGTGCAAGTGAGAAGCTGCCGTGTCTTGGACTCCATCCGTGGCCCTGCAAATGCCTTTTTTGGGTAATGCTCATGAAGGTCCAGCTTGCAAGGTTTGAGTTCTTTCTTTGTCAGGTCTGCAAAAGCAGATTAACATTATGGAGAATCTGCCATTTGGCTAAACTCTGTGTACGTGACTTCCTAATGGCTGTGTTGTATAATTACAAAGGTGGTGGGTCAAATGTAGCAAGTTTGGGGTGTGTGTGTGTGTGTGTGTGTGTGTAAGGGCTGTGATAGAACACACCGTTTCCAAGACTCCGGTAGAGACATAGCTCTGTATTGGGTACAAGGAGTCTTCTGCTATCTGAGTGAAACGGGTCAAAATACTGTTAACTCTAGCTATTCCCATCTTGAAACTTTAGCAAAGTGTTGCCACATCTCTTGTGTAGGCAAGGAACTTCTGAGGCAGATACGGTCTAAGTAACGCTAAATTGTGTGTAGCAAGAAGGCAAGGAAGAGGAATGCAGGAATGTTTGATGCCTTGTTCGTCAGTTGAAGGCAGAGGGATGAGAAAGATCTTTGATGGTTAAGATCTTTGATCATTAACATGATGAAAAATTCAGCAACGTTAGAGTGTACTCCATCCTTGCATAATTTCTTGACTCTTCTTTGGGTCAGTATCTCTGTGCTGCCCTTTTCTTAGGCAAAGGGCATGACAATGGCCAAAAAGAGTTAAGGGTGGCAGTCTGTTTTCAGATGCTACAAGTGACTGGTCACCAAGGAGTCTGTAAGAGCTGTTTTCTCCGACCTTCTATCTTAGCTGTTGTTGTACAGGTTCAGGGTCATCTTCCAAATATATGTGCAATTGTGGATGGGTAGAAGGCAATGGATCAGGTCCTGTGGCAAGCTGACTTGTCACAAAAGCTGGGCAAAATGCTGGTTCCCCCTTGTATGGCTTGAGGGGTCTGAGTGAACCCTCCCAGTCCTGCTTTGTAGGTGAAGCCAACCAGGCTCCTCAAGGCTATTGCTTACTCCTAGTAATGCTCCCTGTGACCGGTGTATCCAGAACACTGATTGCTGAGTAAAACGAGTGTGCAAAGTCAAGTAATCCTTGCACATCTTGAGTATTGCTTTCCCTTTCTGTGGTTCCAGATAACAGCTGGGAGAAAGTTGGTTTGGAAAACAAAGCTGTTGAGGAACCGTTTGTTTAGACACAAAGCAAAATGAAAGTGGAAAACATAATCTGTCTGTTCCACTCAGCCTACCACCTTCTTTTTGTTTAAAATGTCCACATGCCATTTACTTTCAATAAACAAAAGATGTTTCTTATAAGTTAGTGTTTACTAGTAGGGGAATGTGATTTATTAGAGAACAGAAATGCCTGCTCGTGCCTATGTTTTCAAACTGGAGCAAGAGTTCACAATTTTATAGACCTTTCAAGAATAGATTTCCTAAAGCAAACAGTGAGGAACTGTTAAATTATAGCCATGTAAAAACAACAGTGTAATAACGTGATTGCTCAGTACTAATGGCTTTATTATTCTGTAACAAATAGGAGTGGTTTGGGCTGGTGGGAGATAATGTGCCTTTCCTGAGATAGCTTTGGAGCCGATTCAGAGGAGAAGAGAATTTTAGGTTCTTGGGCAACTTTTTTTCCTCGTAATGAGGGTGATAAGGACTGTATGGGTGTTCTCTTACTCCAGCTTTCTTCCGGAGGGGAGCAGCTTCCAGAAAAGCAATGTACAGTTTCTCTCTACCGAAACTCTGAGAGAGCCACTGAAATCTCATGCTGCTTCTCTGAGAGAGATCAAGGTCGCAGCTTCCCCAGCATTCCTCGGTGTCTCTGTGACCTCTTTGCCCGTTTAGAGGGAATAGGAGAGTGATGCAGGTCCTCCCCAGAATGATGGGTGGTGGGGGCCGAGTCGGTGCCTCTCCTCACCCCTGCAGGACTCCCAGGGACTTTGCTGAGCTGCTGTGGGGGCTGCTGAATTCTTCACATCCCTGGGCATGAGCAGAAATGACCTCGGAGTGCCTGGCACTGACATCTCTGGATCCCGTTGAGACCCAGGTTTGTACCCCATCTGCCTTTTTCTTTCCACAGCTGCTCACATGGAGCTTAAACAAGTTGTGGTGCCAGATGCCTGGTCTTGCCTCTGCCTTCCATGTGTCTGTCACCTCCAGGTGTTGGTGGCTCAGTGTTCTGCTGACCTGGCTGTGAACGAAGCTCTGAACATAGCGTCGTTTTGAGGAGGGTCTGTGCTCCCTTGTGCTCCTCTGCCAGCTGATACCTCCTTGGCTGTGCCAGGCGGTTTGTGGCGGCAGGTACAGAGAGGCCCAAGAGCACGGGTGGTCTCAGTTTGAGTTCCTGCTTCCTCTGGTCTTGCAGTTTGCGTGTCTGAGGATGCCTGGAGCCTGGGTGGGATCTCTAACAGATGCGTGCATGGTGCCCTGGCCTTCCTCCAGCTCAAAGTGATTGCGGTGACCTCTGCTGAGACATGTGTGTTGAAAGGGACCCATCTCCTGTGTTTCTTGGTTTCTTTCTCCTGGTTCTCAACTTTTACATCATGTATTTGGCTCATTTCTGGCTGCCCTACACATACACTTGCTGGAAAACCTTATACCAGCTTCCTTGGGCTCTTGGAAGAAACTGTCTTTGCAAAGAGAGCTGTGGTTTGTAATGAAATGGCTTTGTGGTGACACAGTTTCAGTGCTGCAGTATCTCTGAGCTGGCTTTCAGGTCGTCCCTAGGCTAAAAATATGGCCCATTAAGACTTTTGGAACAGGATGTAACCATATTTAAAAGATACTTTATTCCTTATGTGTTATTTCAAAGTGATTTAACTGATACTGCGATTTGGAGACCTACTCTGTCAGATCACTTTGTCTGAAGTGGAGGATGAGAAAAGAATGAAGCGTGTGTGTGTGTTTCTGATGGAGAGGACGTGGGACTGCCTTGGAGAGCTGGGAGCCACACTGGTGTCTGGCGCTGACTGATGGGGGCCGCTGGACCAGCTATTTCCATTTCTGATCTTCCCTGCCCCCAGATGACAAGAGATTCAGAATTGCACGGAAAAGATTAGCGTTAGGAGTTTTACCACCTACTTCATTTGAAACTGGATGCGCTTGAGATGTGTTGAACAAATGGACAGTGGCCTTTCTTCTCCCCGGGGACAGCTTTTACATGGATGGGAAGCTACAGATGGGGCCCAAGGCAGAAATGCAAATAGGCAGGGCTGTGATACGAAGCATTTGGCAGCATCGCAGGCTTAAAAGCTCCCTCCCCACGGCTGCTTGATCCTGCTTTCTCGGTTGTGCTGACACAGCTGGTTGTGGGCCGCACTGTGAACTCTGCGAGTGGAGCTTTGGCCTCAAAACTGTGGGATTAGGGCCTGTGCTGCTGGCCCCGTCAAGCTGGCCAAGCCCAGGCCATCCCAGTGCTGCCTGCCCTCGGAGGTGTTCTCGCTTCGAAATGACTGCTGTGATTACAGCTTTGCAGAGAAGCGCATTGGTAAGCAGGGAGAGCTAATTAGTTTTTATAACCTTCTTTTGTTTGCTTTTGAAGACACGGGTCCCTCGCTTGCTCGCCTGGCTTCTGTTCGGTGTCGTGACAACGTCAGTGCGAGCGTGTGAAGCTCCTGTTACACGGGGAGAGTTCAGACGGGTTTGCTTTCAGGTTTGGTTTCCCAGAGCTGTTCCAGCACTTTCCTGGCAGTCGGTGTCACAACAGGTTTGGCCCCGAGACTGAGCAAAAACAGTTGTGAGGGACAGATCTCCCACAGTAATGAGTTCAGTTGTGGGTTGACTGTGGTTTTTTTTAGATGAAAAGGTCAGATTTGTTGCCTGGGTTATGTAGAAAGGTTTTGTTCTGGAACAACCTGCTCCTGATCAGCTCCTGTCTCTGCTGAGCTGCCAGGCATTAGTCTAAACAGTGTTTTTCCTACATTTTCCTCATTGGTGAGTGTTGGAGAATTTGCTTTTTAGGTATCTTCATTTATGGCTGGGAAGTTTTAGGTTCAGATCAGCAACTTGAGCAAATGTAAAACATCCGTGGTTTTGAGCCTGCCCTACTTGGAGTTTGGTTTTAATCACAAGTTTTAACAAATTGAGTCTATTGAAAACATTCTTAGTGAAACACCCTCTTTTTTTTTTTTTTTCCCCGAGAAGCCGTTAGCTGTCTTCAAGAAACAATATTTTAATTGAAGCCATGATAAAAGAAGAGCCGCAGTGGTTGTTGTAAAGCTTAATTTATTAAACAGCCATGTTTTTAATGCAAAAAAAATCTGTAAAGGAAAAAAAAAGCTATGTGCTTTAAAACTGTCAAAATAAAACCTACAACTTTGAAGTCTTAAAATACTTTGGGAAATGCTGAATGTTTTTGACTGGTTATATGGAACAGCTGAACTGACTTAACTGGAACAAAATTAGAGGAACAAAGAGGTTTTGTTTTCAGAGTGTATTCTTTGCCCTTTGACAGTGCTGTCTGGCTCACACTCTGAGTTAGATATCCTGAGCAGGTCAGCTCCCCCCTTTGGTTAGACTTTCCACATAACCAGTCCTCTGGAACAGCAGTTATATGCTTATAATTGAGTAAAAATCACAGGGGCAAGAGCCTCCTGTAACCTTTGCATTGTTTTTTTGAAGGGAGCTGAGTCTTATGTTGATGGTTCCTCTTCCCCAGTGCCACATGTTGGTGCTGAGTTTGAGGATACCACAGAGCTTTTCCTGGCTGGTGATTGACACTGCATCCTACACAGTTGGACCTTCTCAACATGGTCTCAAAGTTAGAGACTTGCCTTTCGTGGAAGATGCTCTGAAAGCCTCCCAGTGAACACTTCCCATGTACACAGCAGCTTTCATCAGCAAACTGGTGAGATGGTTTCTGTGCACATGGGGTATCCTCAGTATGGTGGCTCGCACACCGGCTCTGGGAGGTGCTCATGGGCTCTGTTCTTCTGGAGACATCATTTGGGGCTATTTGCATAAAAACAGGCTCTCTGTAAAGTCTGTCTTCTGTTGGGGAAGGATAGACAGCAGGAGGAGATGAGCAGCTGAGAAATGGAGCTCTTGTTTCCATGCAAATATCCTATACAGAACAAAAGAGGGGGAGAAGCACGCTCAGAGATGGGATCTGCGAGCAGAAAGGCGCCAGAGTTGTTTTCAGGTCCGCATGAATATAATTTTTACACTGTTGTCCTCTGTGGGTCTCACGGGTAAGTCACAGATGCTGCTTTTGTTTTGAACATCTCTAGGGCTAAATTCTCCACCCCTCTGTCTGTGGGAGTTTTGCTGCTGACTTCACTAGACTAGAATTAGGGCTTTTAGGATCTGCTGCTGAAATGATGCAAGTTATCTGTTCTTTCCAAGTCCCAGCTTGTAGAGTTGCTGCTCAGAGCCGCCTGTCCCCGTGGCAGAGGGTACCAGCTTGATAACACGGGTAGCAGGAGCAAAAACACGTCTCCCTCTTCCGTCACTGCTCCGAGCGAGGCACAAACCTCTGTTCATCAGCGTCCACATCCTTTTGACCTGCAGGTATTGAGTGAGTTGCAAGCCTGTGCACTGCCTGAGCAGACGCACACTGAATTTTGTAGCTTGCTTAGAAATACGTTATCAGCAAGATGTCGGAGAGGTTAGGCTCATTACTAGATCTCATTAATTCTGTGGAATACCCTGTAGAGAATGTATTAGTATTCTTATTCTGTTGACATATATTAACATATATAATAGTTATAATTGTTACTAATAATTATGATGATAATAAGTTTCTTCTCACAGACAATAGTCCAAATGGATGTTCAGAAGTCCCCGTAGGTACTCTTAAATCACAGCTGATGGACAGGACGGTGTGCCGGTTTTCTGCTTGGGAGTAGTATGAGTCCAGAGGCCAGCTTTCACAGGTACAGCTGAATGTCCTGATCTGTGCGAGTTGGTTGGGTCAGGCAGTTTGGGTCAGGAAGTTCCTGTGCTTTTAGCTGGAAATTACTGTTCCTTACCCTGGCATTTGCTGCCATTCAGCAGAAGCACAGTAAATTGACGTGTGTGCATGCTCCTATGCTGTTCCAGTGATGCAAAAGTAAAAGACATTGCTTAAGTCACCTTCAGCCTAAAGTGTCAGTTTGGAGAAGCCCATTCTGCTTTGCCTTGTGAAAGGATCACTGTCAGTGATAGTCTTATCTGGGGGTGTCCTTTCTTAAAGCACTCTAACTCCAGGCTTTTCAGATCCCTACCCTAGATGAGATAAAGCTCTTGGTTTTACATGTTATGTTTGACTATATAATTGCTACCCTACAAGGCCAAATCTTGCCATTATAACGGAAAACCACAGAGTGCCCTGATTTTTGGATCATTAAAAGAACTCCAAGACATGGAGCTCAAAAGGTTCTGGATTAAAACGTGTTCTGTTTTGTTAAATATAAAAACTGCCAACAGTCACACAGAGACCTGCAGCAATTACAATGGAAGGCTTGGCTCAAAAGGTTACAGCTTTTCTTGGATTATTGGAAAATAATACCCTGTGGCATATCTGAAAGCCAGATACAGGGTGACAAACCAGCATGATTATGGCAAAGAAGTAATATTCAGGATTGTCCAAAGAAAGATTAACTTTTCAAGCCAGCTTTTACCGATGCAAATTGTCAACCGCTGTGTTGCAATAAAGAGTAGAATTAACTAAATATGAAATGCTGACTCGTAAAGGGGAGTCAGCTAAAGTGCTTTGTGTTGCAAGATTTCATGAAAATGGTTTTGAAATGTTCTGCTGCATTTACCTTACAGAGAGGCTGGTTCTTCCAGCTGGCAGCTGCTCTCGGCGCTGCATCATCCTGGAGATGTTTGAGGTGGAGCGTGAGCATTAGAACATCCCGTCCATCTCATAGGGGTCAGAACAGGATTGTTCCCGGTGGTGCCTTTTTTTTTTTTTATAAATAAATTTTAAAAAGGCTTTGTCCATTGCAGGTGTAAAGGTCACCAGCTTGATTTTCAGTCTCTCTTTTTTCTGGGCAGCAGTTCCAAATCGTTACCTTCCCTGGCAGAAGGATGGTTCTCAAAATATATCCTTCGGTTCCCGGTCAGTAAGATCAATGCAGGTTGCATTCAGTGAATGTCTAAGTTTGTATTATACAATACAAAGGACATTTTTTTTCCTCCCTAGTGTGACCCCTGGTGTTACAGCTCCTGTTTCCTTTATGAATTGCTCTTTCTGCTCCTTCTGTTGTTATCTTTACCTGGTTTGTGTTTTTGTGGGGAGTTTTTTGTGTTGGGTTTTTTTTTAATATCCTACATTAAACTTTGCACCAAGCATCTTGGGCTAGATTTTTATTTTGTGTCTGTGAAGCATCTAGTGCAGTTTTGCCTTGATCTTTGAGCAAGACCACCCCAAGCAGAATACTGCTGCCTGCAATCCTTATCCTGCTAAAGCTTAAAGGTTCTGATTTCCCTGGTTTTTGCCAACACCCTGTAGGGCTGAGTCCAAAAAGTGAATTCAGGCACCACCCAGTTTTTCCAGAACTTTGTTCCCAGCTTCAATCCTTGCATCCTCTTCCCTTGGTCTAATTAAAACCCACTGTAACCAATGCTGTGAAGCCAGCTGCCGTGCTTTGGCAGGTAGCAAACGCAGGGCAGTGAAACCTTCAGCTAATCCATCCATGCTATGAAGTCATAAGAATCTTGTTAATTTTTAAAAAGCCCTTGATGCCCACTAATCCAAATCAATTTTCATTTCTTTCATAAAGTCGTGCTTCCATTTAGGCTTCAGCTAAGAATTACAGCTAATCTGTTCGATTTTATAACAGTATAATTGAAAAAGTGATTTTAATGTCCTGGCAACCATATTCCCTTTCTTTGGTTGTTAATGAAAGAATCCATTAAAGTTAAATGATTTGGGCACAGATTCAAGTTGAATCGCCTGAATATTCTAGGGGAGTGTTTCTGACCATCTGCTGCTCTGTCATTGGCGTTTGTGTTGTAAATGGGACCGAGAGAAGGACTTCACAGGTCTTGTTGGAACCATTAGGCGTAAAATATCATTTTAATTTTCTGATCTCAGTGTAAATAGTGGAAATACTCAGGAGAGTTGGGACCGTTCTGGTCTGTGGTATCCTCTGCTCGTAAATATCTCTGCCGAGCTGTACTTCCACATCCTTTTCAGGGGCTCTCATGGCTATTTGTATTGATTACTGTACATCATTCAGCGGCGTGTTGTAAGTTCCTCTTAATGACAGGCAAGACAAGGGGAAGCGGAGCCTGTGAAGGGGAAAGTACACATGATGGAGAAGTGTTTCTCCCGCTGCCTCGAGTCACACTCCTTGTTTCCATCTGGTTGCAAATGGAGCAGCGCGTCCTAGTGCAGGGCTGGTGAGCGTGAACAGAGACAACTAATAAATTAGAGCAGCTGTTGTCATCGCCTTCCTCCTTCGCATATTGCTGGGGTGGGTGATTTAGGGCTGTTGGGCCAAGCTGATGCTTGGAAGCACAGGCTTTGTAACCAAAGCAAGGGCAGAGCAAATGGTCTCATGTCCTTCTTTCCCTGTTAACGTGCTCTTCCTCTTCCCTCTGCCAAGCTCTATGCAAGCCTTGGTGACACAGGACAAGGCTGACCTGCGGGGAAGCAGAATGGACACCGAACATGGCCATGAAATCCACTGGGAATAGCTCTGGCTCTCATTGGGTTTGAGCCCCTGCCTTCAAGGTGGGATGAGTCTCTGGGTACTTCGTTAAAGCTGGAAATGTGTCCTTCTTGTTAAGGATAGCTCAAGCAGCCATCCCAGCCTTACCACCTCAGGCTGCTTATTGCAGGGTTAATATTTACCTGCTCTCCAGCCTTGTTTCAACTGCTTTGCGATGTTAAAAAAATAAAATAAAATTAGAGGTGATGTCTGCCTTTGGAAACCGCAAAGTGTAGCCGAAGTTTCTGGAGGCCTCTGAAGTGAGGGATGCGCAGGATATGCTCTGTCAGTTTGCCTCAGAGCTTTACACCACATTTTTATATATAAAAGTTGGATTTGGAAAGGCTAAAGAATTTTCTGGTAGACAGGTTGGGACTGAATTGCTGGGAAGTGTGACTGCTGGTTTCAGATGTGCAGTGGAGACACTGTTTCATTCCTCTGTGCATTGACTTTTCCCAAGGTTATGATGCTTTTTTTTTTCCTCTGTAGGGTGGTGAGAAATTCACCGATGGAATACTGTTGGAGCTAAACATTTTTCAATTTAATGTGTTTATATTTGTGTCTTTGAAACACACAGAGCCACTAACAGAGGTGAAAAAGCTGCAAAATATACTTTAACTGTAGCCCACAGGTGAAAGTTCTTTGTGTATTTTATTTGGTAATATTAGTTTCTGGTTAAGTGACTATTCTCAAGAGGCATGACACTGAAGCTTGTATCATATTGCATACTTTTAGCTTTCTCAGACGTGGAGAGATGAAAGTATATCCTAAAAATATGCTAAACTTAAATAGTTCAAGTGCAAAAATAGGTAACGTAACAGGAGATCTTGTTTCAGACTCCCCTGTGTTCTTTGCAGATCAAACACGTGTAGATGATGCATGAATTAAAATCAGGAACTTCTGCATCTAACAAAAGAAAAATGACTGGGTTTCCTTTCCAGCATCGGTGAAAAATGCAGGAAGTATTTATGTGTTTAAATGTTGTCAGTGAAATCATGCAAATCTAAGCCAGTCATTTTAGCCTTTAAAATGGCAAATATCAGGCCTATTCAGCTCGGACCGCTGCTCAGCAGCAAAATTATAGTCACTGCAGCAAATGGGCCTTCTAATGTTAACACCAGCAGACAACAAAAATAGCATTTAATAACTTTCATTAGAGTTAGTGTTTCTAGGGCTTTGGGGCTTTGCTCTTTCAAATCATTTACATAATTTGCAGGTACAAGCTGCTGTGCCAGACTGTCCATCTGATTCCCTGTCTGATCAGAGCATATTAATGCACTTGTTTGATGGTCTGTTACCAATAATTACCTTGGATTGCATTAGGAGCATTTCCAACATTGCAGCTGGTCTGTATTTTTCACTAAGTGTATTTCAGGGCCCAATTACGGGGCTCTGATGTGTTATTGTTCCAGTGCGCTTGTTGAAGCTTGTAATTTTAATATGCCTCTACACTGTAAATTTATGAATGCAAACCCAGGGCTCTGTCCTGAGTTCCCTGTGCATCCCGCGCTCGCAGCACCTTCTGCGGAGAACGTCACGGCTGTTCCTCAGCTGCGTTTTGAGAAGGGAAAGATGACAGTGAGGGGATGGAGGCTTCCTCGGAGATGTTTCTAGAGAGGAGCCTGAAGTCCAGTGTGCTGTGTGCTTGGCGTGGAGCAGTGGCCCTCCCTGGGTTGGGCAGTGGGGGGGATTGCCAAGGGGTTTGCAGTGATTTTTTCGTATTCAAGTCACTTTGAATAAGCATCCTTCAATGCAAGGGGGGCTAATGGTGGTATTACTGTACACAGGGAGAGCTCTCCCTGCTCTGCTCTCAGTCGTCTGAGACACACTGGGGAGAAGAGCTGAAAAAGGCTGAATTTAATAAGTCTGGGTTTTAGCCTGCTCCAAACTTCAGCTGATGTTTCAGAAGCCTTTCTGAGGTCAGAGAGGAGAAAACACAAAGGCTTAACCTTCGTGAAAGAGTCAAGCACTTTACCATTATGATTGCCGTTGACAATTCAACACAATGAATAAATTATTACTGCTATTGATTTGTTTCATCTTTCTGGACCATTTGTTTGCAAGGGATACATCGGAATAACGCACATCTCGGTGAAGCTGAACTCAATCTTGAGAGCTGGTTTTGTGTTTTCCCCTATCTGCTGGGCATCATCTGTAGATGCAGATAAGATATTTGGGCAAACCTGATGCTTCTGCAGAAGCACGAGAGCATTTAATCCTTGCTAGAAAGCAGCTGATACTTTACTGGGTTGGAGTCTCCAGGGTTACATGAGCCTTGGGGTGGTGGCTCTGATGGTCTTGGGTGGCTGAAACGAACAGCCACAGTTGGCTTCAGCATTAGGAACATCAGAAGTGTCTTTAAAAATACTTAAGGAGAGACCTTTTCGTCTGGTTTATTTGCTTGATGGCTGGTATGGTATATTTATAGACAACAATATTAATTTATCCAGGGCTTTGGCAGCCTTTGCTTTTATCTAAGTGAGTCTAGTCATTAACCTATTTACCTTAATTACAGCTTTAGATAATATCAAGCTTTTCAGATATGGCCTGTAAACAGCGACGTGGCATTGCATGTGTTTTATAGATGTTTCTTTTATGCCATCCCTTCTGCTCTCTTGTCTTTAGCTGGGGGTTTGTAACAGAACAAAGGCGAGAGCCTCTTGCCCAGCATCTTTCTTCAGGGAGAGCTGAATTTGGAGCACACTACAACAAATCGATAAATTATGATTAATTTAACTTTTAAATGGAAGGGCTTTGTATACATGTGAAAATATAATAATGGACCACTATGAAATGAATGGTTTGGATCGATGTCCCAAAGCCACAAAGCCTCGTAAAGATTTGTTAGATACAAAGATCTTTATAATTAAGTGAAGTAGAGCTGTAGGAAGAGGGTATTTCTGTGTTGGCAGCTTTATCCCTCCACTGGTTTTGTTGCAGTATCTGGGCTCCCTTTTCACCTTTCCAGGGACACACAGCTCACCTGCTTGGACAGATGCAGTTGGTAACGCTCAAGTGTATTTGCTCTTATGTGAGGCTTTGCTCAAAGGGTGTTTGGACCATGATGCTCCTACAGCTTTACAGCGATGCATGTCATCCGGAGAGCAGAGTGCTTCTGTCTAAAATGCAGTTCTAGAGCTGTCTGTAGATGCTGAGATGGGCCATGGCATGGCCGAGCCTGTGCTCAGCAGCCGGCTCCGGGGCATTTCCAGTGGTCTGCGTGCGGGCAGAGCTGAGCTTGCCCTGCCAGGGCTCATCCTGGGTCTCACTGTGTACCAGGACACGAGGGGCACTATGAGCCCAAGCTGGGGAGTGACCATGGCACTGCACACTCCTTCCCTGCCGCTGAGGCTGTGCGGGGTGTGAGGGGATGGCTCCTGGCACAGCCTCGTGCCCTACCCCTCGAGGCAGCGATGGTGTGACAGTCTCCGAGCGCGGTCCTTTGCTGCACGCAGGGACGGTCTGGCACCCAGCTGCTCCTGAAAGGCTGGGATCTGCTCAGTGACAGGGGATGATCTGAGAGTCCCTTGCTGCCAGCTGGATGAATATCCCTGCAGCAGTGGGAGATGCTGCATTATTAAATAAACCATCTAGCTTGCTCATATGCAGAATTAGCATAAGGCCTGCTTCCCACTGGTGAGAGCTGCTTAGTACTGGAACTCCTCTGCTCTGTGTGGGTATCAAGTGTTACTAAAATGGGCTTTCTGGCAGACATGGAGATAGTTTTAGGAGCCTTCTTTTCCACAGAGGCTAAATGGGGGCCGAAGGTGTAACTTTCTTATTCTTAGCTTGTTTGTGTTGCCGTTACAGGGTGGAAATTTCCAGTAACATCTAGTAACTGGAAGGGAATGTGGGGATCTTGATCCCTCTGTCTCACAGACCTCATTATGGTTGAGTGGAACAATGTTTTCTGCTTTACTGTGCTGTGGGGAGGTGGAAGATCTGAGGCACAAGGGGATTTAGGTGCCCGGCTCCTCTTTCAGCCTCCTGTTCTGCAGAGATCATGGGAGTCGAGTGCTTCATCCCCAGAGCTCCTCCAGTTCTGCTTTCAGTGCTGATGTTGCTGAGCTCCCAGAATGCAGACCTTGACAGAGACCTCCATCCAGATTTCTTTCTGGGTCACCACTCATCAAGTGCAGTTGCCCTAAAAACAGGCTGAGACCAAGCTATTGACTTTTAATTGTCAACGCATAAAGTTTCCAAGAAGAAAGAGAGCTTTGTGTTGCTTTAATGGGGACACACTGAAGTATAGTCGCTCTTTGAATTAGACAATGACAACGTAAGGATTTTCTACAGCTCTAAGAGTGTCTGAAGAGCATCGGCAGAAGGTTACATTGAGCAGAACAATGGCACAGTAGTTGGCTTGCTGAGAGGTAGGAAAACCCTTTGGAAGAAGTAACTCCACTTTTCTTCAGTGCTGTTCACTCCCGATTAAATGAGATTAATTGTGCTGTTGACTTCCACGAGTTCAGCATCCAAAATAAATACATAAATTAAGACAAGGCGACAGTGCAGAGGCTCAACTGCATTTTGAATTCCTGCCACCTCCTGTGGGATGCGGAGGGGAGAGAGGAGCCCTTTCCTCTCACCGCCTGATATCCCACAGAACACACACGACGACCCAGCGCTCTGCTCGCCTCGCCTGAGCCGCTTCCCTCGCTCCCGGGAAGGTTTTCTTTGGCTGGAGTTCTGCAAGGTGCACAAGCCAGTTCCAAAGTGCCAGATGTGTGTGTGTGGAATAGGAAACGCGCTGGCCGGGCTCCAGGCTGTGGGACCTGCAGCACAACAGCGGCTCCCCAGGAAAATCTCCGGCTGCCAAGAACTAGAAGTGATGTCAGCTCTGGAAGTGTGTCAGATTAGAAACCCTTGTACTTTGCTCTCTGTGAAGTATTAATCTCCCAAGGCCTGTGCTGTAATGGGTCCTGTCTAGCTCGGCACAACATTATTTGTTTTGGGCTGGAAGTGTTTGAGGGTTTTTGTGTGAAGGCACTGGAAGCTGTCAGTGGTTTTAGCGGCTTTGGGCTGGGTCCTGTCCTTGAGCTGATCCTGTGGCCTCACTCAGCTTTGCTAAAGATGGACCTCCCCAGCTTTGAAATGAAGGTCTAAGCCTTGTAATTGCTGGACAGTATGTTTGTAGGAATGGGCTGGGGTGTTTAGGAATGATTGTGCCTTGGGATCTTGCATGTGCATAAATCTCTTTGACTTCCCCCAGCTGAATCAGTTTGCCAAAGAGAAAATAGTTCATCTCCTCCAAATGCTACTTTTGGGACAGCCCCTTTGAGTGATGGCTTGGTTGGTGACAAGGTCATGGTGGGGAGCTGTTGGGGCTGTCCTCCCACCAGCCAGAGAAGAGCTGAGCTGTACTGTGTAGCTGGGATGGGTTTATCTGCTGAGTTTGGAGCTGCATTTGGAGCTGGGACATGCTCTGCCTGTCTGTCTGTGACAGCACGGTGTGTCCTTCTGGTGATGTGCCATTTGGGAGCTGGCACTGAGCTTACTCATGGACTTTAGGTGGAGGTTGTGGATCAGCTAATTCCAGCTATGCTGGGTGCTGTACAAGAAAAAAAAAAAAAAGAAGTATAGGTACGTAAGGCCCAGAAATGCATCCCTTTTTGTTCATGCCTGTATGTTTTGTTTTTAAAGTAATTACTAAAACACAACTCATCCTCCTCCGAACAAAGCCATTTGTCTCCTGTTGAACAGTAACCTTTTATTTGCTTGTGCTGTGCAACAGAGCTCAAGGACGTGTTTACTGTTGATAGCCAAAATTTCACCAGAACAAGCATCTCTTGTCTAGGTCTTTCCTCCTTGATTTAAGTAGTTAAGTCCCAGGGAAGGGAAATAACGCTATGTACAAGGAGACAAGTGGGGTTTTGTGGTGGTCTCAGCCATGGAGTGCAAGCTCCCAACAGATCTATGGGCTTGGAGCGTTGTGTGTCTTGGATGTGAGAAGACTGCTCTGAGGGTCTTGCCTCTGACCAAGTGATTGCGTTGTCAGGAATCTGCCAAACCTCACTGTATCGCTAGCTCACGCTT
Source organism: Tringa tobata (assembly GCA_033628505.1). Taxonomy (NCBI): domain Eukaryota; kingdom Metazoa; phylum Chordata; class Aves; order Charadriiformes; family Scolopacidae; genus Tringa; species Tringa tobata. Next base: position 1,396,704 of record JAHREE010000293.1, read on the forward strand.
CACCTCCTTATTTATAGTTTGGAAGTTAGAAAAACAAGAGGATTGATTCTTTTTCCCCTTTGCTCAGTGGTAAGTTGTGCTGTTCCTGCCCCATTTGATGTAGGGGAGCAGAGATCCTAGGAGGGGGTTCTGGCTGTACATGGAGATGTGCTGTTTGGGAAGGGAGTCATTGGCTGGTTTAAAGTGGATTTTCAGATGCCTGCTTTGGATCTGGAATCGAGCCTGATGCTGGCAGGGGCCGTGCTCCCATGGAGGGCAGAGGACAGCTTTGTGCCTTAAAGATTTTACAACCTTTGTTCATCCAAAACGTGTTGGGTTTTATGCCACTCAACAGGAGACTTTTTCGTTTACTTCACTGGGCCTGGACACTGGAGGCGGATACCTGGCTGATGGAAGTGAGGAAATAGATGGGAGAAAAATAATGTTTTTCTCCTGGGCTGCTTTTGTGTGTAATGTAGCCTAGGGGTTAGTGACACGGGAGAGAGGAAAAATCACCTGCAGAGCCTGGGTCAGAAAATAGAATTTTCAAGGAAGCAAAATGCTTTTAACTTGCTGCATGAAGGACTCTCCATTTCGGAGCGTGCTGTACGTTTCAATACATCTGCATGCACATATGTGGTATGTATCTATATATGTAAGTATGCATTGGCACATACATTTATAATCTTGAAACCACCACTGCCTGTCTTGGGATAGCTTGGCAGTTTGCTGGGTTTAGTGGAGTTTAGCATGAACCCTGCTGATTACCTGGGACTGGATGGGCACAGGCTGCGTGGTTCCTCTTTCCTTGCAACCCACCACTCCTGCTTTTGGCCCTTTTTCCTGCAGAGAAGTGTTTTGAGATGTTCTCAGTTGCATTGGGTTGTTTCTGGGTAGCTGGTAGACAAGCAGGTTTGTGTGATGTGATGTAAAAGTCTGCTTTGAGTGTACGTGTGGTGTTTCCCACTGTAGGGCAACGCTGTACAGGGTTCTCTGGCCTCAAATTAGAGATCCATGAGCTGAAAACCTCCCATTCTGCCAGGCTTTGATGCTTGAAGCTGCATCCAAGAGGAGCCAAAGGCAAAAAGCTCTCCAGGTCCAGAGCACAGATTTGTAGCTGAAACCCCTGCCTTGAACCAACACGTGGAAAGACCTTCTGGCTTCTGACTGGGAACCTTGTCTCTGTGTTATTATTGATGTCCATGGGAATAGCTGTATTTTGTGGTGTGAGGCACGTGGCTGTTCCGGGTAGGTTTCACTACGTTCACTACAGCTTTACCTCCGGCAGGTAGGAGGGTGAAGGTGAGCAGGAGGCTGCACCAGCGTGTGCCTCTGTGTTTAAACAGGATTGTATCCACTTCTGTCACTACACGATGAAGAATGGAGGTTGGAAAGAGTCAGCAGCTTCTGTAAGCACTTAACATTCCTGATTTCATTTGTCTTTGATCTCACTTGGAGTAATTTTACTCTCTTCTGATCCTTTCCCTTGAAGGGGCTTTTATCTCATTGTCAGGCTTGCTAATTTAGTGTGCTGTTTTGAACCAGACCTCCTCCTACGTTTCCAGAGCCTGGAAGGTATTTTTTCCTTAATCAGGGAGTCATTATACAGTTCTTTGAACATCTTAGGACAAGAGTCATCGTGGGGCTTTTTTGCAATGCTAAATTTGGGTCCTGGGCCCTGCTATTCCAACCTCTCTATGTGCAAAGGGCCTGTCTTCAAAAATTTGCAGTATTTTGAGGCCAAATGGGCAGGAAAAAGGCCTGGGTGATTCGGGGCAGGTCTGTGCTTATCTACGAGAGCAGCTTGGTGTCGGTCGAGGGGTTCATATGCCCGGCAGGAAGCCTCCCCAGGCTGTGTTAACTGACAGTGATTGTCACGTGTGTTTGGCCTTGTCACAGTCTTCTGCCAGGTGCTCAGGTTGAGCCCTGTGGCTCGTGAGTTTTTATTGGGCTTTTTATTTGGCTTTTTGGTCTAGAAATATATTTGGTGCTCCTGGAATAAAGGGCGGTGGTTTGAGTACGGTCACGAGCTCTCACCATCGCGTGGAACCGACATTGCTTGATGATGCAGCAGACACTTGCAAGTGGAAACATATGGGAGGTTGGTTGCTTATAAATGGTTTCTGCTGTTACTGGCGGGATTATGTGGTAGGAACAAGTTTCCAGGAAAGGAGTGACTATTGCTCTTTATAAAGATGTTGTGCAATCGTGTGTTTATTGGTGTGAAGGCATGAAAGAAAGCAACCTGGTGTTAGTATGGCAGTCTGGCACCGAGTTTTGTAACTGGCCCTTTTTTCTGTAACACACCAACCAGAAGCTTGGGTCCAGGTAGGCTTTGGCTTCGGGGAGAAGAGCAGGGTGATATTTAAGCATATCATCACATGTTTTAAAAAAGCAAATACTTCTTCTACTGTGGTGCAAAGTCTGGAGCTGTGTATTCCTACCCCGCTGCAAACAGGTTGAGTTGATTTTTAAGGAATTGAGGTTTGAGAGGCTGATAATTGCTTCTTACTGACCTGTGCTGGCGTGGGAAGCCGCACTGCAGATCTCTGCTCTATTCTTGGCTGCCTGAGCCAGCCAGCCATCCCCTCGCGCTTCACCTTTCGGAGAAGAGGAGTATTTTCAGCAAAATACCATTTTAATTGCTGTCAGAAGAAAATAGAAAATAGGACAGATATGTGGGCTGTTTCCCCAAGTGATGAAGAGGAGTGCGGGAGCAGAAGAATCTGGGGGCAGGGGGACAGCCTGTGTGTGTGGTGACGGAGGCCATGTGGGATGCCTGGCACACAGAGCCTGCTGATTCCCTGTGGCTGTGCCCACCCAGCCCTGCTGCCTTACTGGAGGGTTGGTGTTGAAGGAAGGTAAGAGTCGGTACCCATAGTGCTGGTGCTGCACAAGAACCACCTGAGATGCCTTGGTGTGTTGTTGCTGGTAGTGATGTGTATAGGAGGAGTCAAGGGGAAAGATGCAAAGAGAAAGCTGGAGCCATTGACTGGGGGGACTGACTTGTGACCCGAGTTAATTCCTTGTCTCCTCAGTCTCTACTTCTGCTTCTAAAGACAACAAATTTAAGGAAAGGCAGGGGATTAAGACTTTAGCCAACAAAGTTTCAACATCTTTTGAAATAAGCTCAGTGTCACTTGCCTCAGCCTTAGCCTTAGGAGCCCTACCTCCCTGGAGGTGCTGTATACACCACAGGCTGACTAAGCCCCGAGTGACATGGCGCCAGGAGCAGCTGCTACAGAGATCCCTTCAGAGAAGTGTGGGTGGCTGCTCCCCAATGGATGGGGGTTCTCATGACAGTGACGTTGTTGTGGCCTTGACTGTGCCTCCTGTCCTTAGCTCAGCTGAGTTTTCACCAGCCTCCGACTGTTAATTCTCTCCTGTGTTTGCTCATGTCATCTTCTGCATGTGTTCACTGGTAACTTGCTCTGTGCTTTATTTCTCCCAATTTCATACAGGTTTTTTTGGTTTTTCTTGTACTGGCTGTCTTGGTTGGAAGGCTTCCAGTGGCATTGTCTTTCTAGAACATTTGGGCAGCTTTTCAGCTTCATGTTCCCCTACTTCTGGTCTCCTGTAGAACCAGCGAGTGAGTTGTGCAGTTTTCTGTGATCCTCAAAGGACTAATCTTCCCTAGGAGACACAAACGGGCAGAATTGCCCTTACAGGAGGGCATTTGGTGACAGTCCCTGTGTAGTGGCCTTCCTCGGCTTGCTCCCTGGCCTGAGGGGGTCAGGCAGCAAGGAACCTGAAAGGGCTGTGCTGGCTGACAAATCCAGAAATTACATTGCAGTGGGTTCACATTTGAAGCAAAATGGCATCTCCTGCTCCTCGCTGTGCCCCTTCCTGCAGACCGTGAGTTTGCAGTGCAGTAGAAGCATCTGTGCAGGAAAACCTCAAATCCAGGGACTCAGAGGTGACTCCGTGTGGGCTGTAGCTGCCCCTTTGTCATGGAGTCCAGTGCCTGGCGGTTGTGCTGGCACAGTGTGAAACGGGCATCTCTGCATCCTGCTGGGGTTTGGCTTTGGGGATGGGGAGATTGTCCTTTGGACATCCTAGTGAGGATGATGGTGCTCAGGGCAGGGTCTGCTGGGTCCTGTAATGATGGAAATCAACAGGCAGCAGACGGGTAGGCTCCTCGTGTAGCTACCTCGTTACTGAAGGGACATAATTGGCCAACATCAAGTTCTTGGTACAAACTGGCAATGAGGGCAAACCCGACAAGTTCCTGTCCCCACGGTCTTGGGTGGGCACCAGATCAGCTCTGCACGTGGGCAGGGTTAGACCCTTCCTTTCAGGGGCACCCGCAGTTTCCGGCACACGCCTTGAAATAATTCCATCTCCCTGCACGTGTAATTTTGCGTGTCATTGCCCCTAATTGCATGCTTAACACACGCTCTTTTAAAATGCAGCCCTTTTATCAGCAGTAGGTAGTAGCAGGTTTAATAGAGTGTTTGAATTCCTATAAAATTAATCTGTAGCCTTCTGCGATAGGAGACGGGCAGGGAGCCATGTGGTTCATATCCAGTGTTGATAAACTTGTTATAGAGGCAGGAAACATTTCTGATTGGAGCAGTGACAAAATAATTTGGAGCGGAGCCATAAAAAGAGTGGATGGTGATGGTTTGAGCGCAGCAGAGATTGAAATTGCTGGTGTGTGGAAGCAGCGCTGCCAGCTAACATTGACTTAGTGTCTCTGGAGAACTCTAACGGCAAATGCATTTTATTAATGGCAATATTCTTTTAGGAAATGCTGAGCCTTGTTTCAGAGGTGGAGCTCTCCTACGAGTACGTGGGTTTGGAAATCGGCCAGACCAAGACCTGTTGGGCTCAGCTTGCTGCTGGTCACTGCTCTGGCCTCCGGCTGCAGCGGGCAGGTTGCCTGAGGGCATGTTCTGGGTACTGTCTGCTTGCAGCTGGAATATCCTTTTCTAGTGGGGAAAATGCATCCATCCGTTCTCATTCTGGATTCGCCTATATGGGATAAAATGCTCAGAGATGGCAAGTCACGTCTTTAGCTGTTTCTTTTGCTGTCTTTCCTTTAAAATGAGTTTCCCACTATGGGTACATCAGTGGGAGACGCTGTCTTTCTGGATTCCCAGCTGAGCTTGAGCTCTTGCTGCCAGTTCCTCCCAAGGGGGGAGCTTCTTCAATCAAGTTGTGATCATTGGCATTGGTGTACCGAGCTGGGCTTGAATACCTTTGCTTGCATTTAGTTGTCTTGTGGGGATTGGTAAGCCTTGGAGGAGGTTCTGGTGAGGGGGAGCCATCACTTGTCATGGGCAACCATGGCAGGCTGGGGCCCTTGCTGCATCTTCTGTGCTTGCTCTTGCTGTTGCCATCACTTCACCCTCTTCCAGTTCTCCTTTACTTGAATCCAGCATGGAAAAAGCAAGCGTGGACAGAAGGGGTAGCTGCTGGGCACAGTGAGCGGTGGCAGAAATGGTGCAGGTTGTGCAGTCCTAGGGATGTGTAATGGAGAATGCAGTGCACAAGTGTCATACGAGGTGATGGTCACCTAACAGGGCTTAATTTCACCCATTATCTCCAATCATACTCATGGAGAGCTGTGCTTCCATCACTGTGTAAAACTGGGATGTGATTTAACCAAGGAAAACAACCCTTACTGCAACACTGTCTTTTCTTTGCAGGGAGGCTGTTGGAAGGGGATTCTCTGGAGCTGAGCTGTAGCGCTGGTCCTGCAAAGGTGATACTGGAGCCAAACCAAGTCGTGGTTTTGGACTGTAACCTGGCCCCTGTTGAGCAGGTGATCAATATCACATGGAAGAAGAATGGATTTCCATTAGTGGAGCAGGAACATCTCCACGTGCTTCCGAATGGATCGCTCTTCATCTCAGCCCAGGCTGTGGCAAAGGACAATAAATATCCCGAGAAGGCTGGGGCTGAGGGTAATTACTCCTGCGTGTCTCACAGCTCCCTAGGGGCTGTCACCAGTCAAACGGCTGCAGTCAGATTTTCAAGTAAGTGTTGGGAGTCTTTTTTTGACTGACTTTCCACCCCCTCTCCTGCTGTTTCTACAGACCATCTGCCTCCCAGAGAGTTTGAGATAAAGTGTCTATGAAGTGAAATTTTATTAATGATGTGTAGGTGGGATTTGGGATAGTCCACAAATGAGCACTGGTCTCTTTCTGTTATCCCACTGTTAACATCCTGTGTAACTATCCCAGGTAAGTGCCATCAGCCATCAATTAAAAACAGGACTCTCCTCACTATCCAAAAGACAGTGCTTGTTCTTGCAGAGAAATCAACACTTCACAGCCCTGAGTGTAGCACCTTCTGCCTGGGGAGGTGGCCGTGGGGTGGCCATGGCTATGACAGCTCTGGCTTTCCTGGCCAAGGTTATGATGAGCTTGTTGCCCCAGTGACATAATTAATGAGCAGTGCCCTAAATCTGTGAGCTCTGGCTGAAGCTAAAGGGCTGGGTGATGGGGAAGTGGTTGGGAGAAAGCACCCATTGCCTTTCCTCTGCATGAGTCTCCTCTGGATAGTGTATGGGGACCTCTGCATGACTTGCGCGGGGGCAGCTGGAGGAACCAGCTGTGACTGGGATGGGGATGCTTCCATTGGTGTGCTGTGTGCTGCCAGCTCCACTGTGCTGAGCTCTCTATCCTGTCCACACCCCAGCGGTGGCAGTGGGTGGCCTGCAGCTCTGTCTAGCTCAGGCTCTGCCCCGCATGAAGAGTTATGCTCAGAAAAAGTTAATTACTGAGAGACAGTCAAGTGGACATGGGTGGCAACTTGAGGGGCAAAAAGCACTGGAAACAAGCCAGGATGTTCTCAGGTGGTCCAGGTTCCCTTTTGTCCCCGCTCTCAGTAGCTCCCTTAGATCTTAACAGGCTTACAGTGGCATCTACTGCTCTCCCCATTGGGAATGTCTGATGACTTTGACAGCTTCGGTGTGTCAGAATGTGGCCTTATGAAAATGATAAAGACTGTCAACATAGCTGGGAGCTGATGCACCAGGGGAGGCCTTGGGGTCTTTCATCTTCTGTGCTGTGGGTCCTGACAGACAGGATGTTGGACATCTCCCCTTCTGGTGGCTTTTGTCTGTGAAAGCTTAGCTCTGCCTTTAGCACAGTGAGTAGCGGAAGAGCAGGAGCTTAATTTTTGGCAAAGCCAAGCTCTGATTGGGAGGCCAGGCTGGTGTCTGTAGTGAGCTGGGGTGTTGAGGCTTTGTGTGTGCCTGGTGGAGTTGAGGGAGGTCCCAGTGGGGACAGATGCACTGAATTTCATTGCCCAAACATACTCTCTTATAGCACAGTGCTGCTGATTTCAGGTGTGGCAGGAAAGCAGGTAAAGCCAAAACAGTTTTACATTGCTTTGGTGCCAGTGAGCATGTCCCAGCATGGAAGGATGTGTCCAGCACCCTGCTATTCAGCTGCGTTATGCAGTGGGAGAGAGCAGTGTGCTTGGGGCTTCTGGATAAGGAAATCTTTGTGCACCAACATGGTCTGAAATGCCTACAATGGGATCTTCCCCTCCCACACAGACCAAATTATACTGTGGTGTTGGATTTGTGCTTCCAGGCAGCCTTCTACCATCATTTCTTTCTGTGTGCCTCTCTCCTCTCCAACACCTTTTTGCTAATTTGAATGTTTCCCTCCTGCAGTCACAGTTCTTGGTGCTGGGCCTGAAGAGCTGGGTGCAATCCAAATGAGGAGCTGAGCAAATACTTTTCAGCATGTCCTGCTGCGACAGGGTGGTCTGGTCTCGTAAGGACTTGGAAAAGCTCTTCTGTAAGGAACTGAGAGCAGGTTGAAGTGGAGAGCTGCAGGGAGGAGGTGATAGCCCTGAGCAGAGAGGATGGCAGCTAGGGAATGTGCTCTAGGTTTCACACACAAGATTTGGCCACGCACAGGAGCTCGGCTGCCTCCAGGTCACCGTTGGTCTCACGTGGGTTCTTTGGTGAACAGTCAGCACGGTTTGGGGAGGAGCATGGAGGGGACTTGGGGACTTTGATGCTGAACAAGGAGTGTTGACACCAGGGTAGAGCCGAGCAGCTGTAGGTCCCTCAGTAGCTGGTGAATGCAGTAGGTGCCACTGGGTTTGCTCAGATGTTCCCAACAGGCAGAATTTACCCCATCTCAGCCTGTTGCAAATCTCTTGACTCCAGGGGAGACTCCAGACAATGAAGAGCAGTGTGGAGGCTAGGACAGACGGCTGTCTACATGACAAAAAGTCTGCGACCCTGCTTGGTGTCGGGACTGTTTTGTGAGATTAATATCTCTTTATAATGGAAGAGATGAAAGAAAGGGCTCTTCAGGCTGTTTTTCATTTTGATCTCTGAGAATGACACTCCAATATCTGAACCACTGAATTTTTGCGCAGCATTTAAGAATAAAATTCCTTTGTATTCAGAAACGGCTCCTGGAGCTATTTTAAGTGTGAGAGTTCCAATAAATGATTCCTTGACCTACTGAACAGGTTAGAAACTAATGCAAATACAGTAACACTTCTCTCTAGTACAGTGACTTATGTAAATGTTGATGAATGCAGCTACGTAGCACATCACCAGGGCCGAGGTTGTGTTTGCTCAGAGCTGAGGTAAGTGAAGATACGGAGTGGATGTCCCAACACCCGCTTTACACTGGGATGTATTTAGCCCCTGGTACCCCAGGCCAGGCTGTCTGGGTTTGGCCAAGCATGTGTTTCAGTCTGTGAGCGCTGTGCTGTAGAAACCAATGCTCCTCATGGCTTTTCCCAGATCAGGGGAAAATCTTTGACCTTTGCAACGTTGTCCTCTTTCTGCTCAGAAAATACTTAGCCTGCAGCACCTACAAATGGCTGGTTGCCCATCCCTTCTCTTCCCTGCTTTCAGTGATTTGTAGCTGGTTCCAATGTTTCATTAAGTGAAGGGATCACTGAGGGCTGTGAAGATGGAGTTGGGGATCCTGCATGCAGACATTGTCTGGGAAAATGAGAGGAGTAGAAAAGATGTCATTAATCCAGGAGGATTTATTAGGCCGATCCTGCCTCAATCCCAACCACCCTGAGTTAGGATATATTCCCTTTTAGGGGTGACTTGTGTTGGAAGTATGGACCCTGCCTCGTGCCTGGTAGCAATGGCTTGTGCTGCTGTTATGGGCCTGGGTTTCTTGTTTGGTGACGACAGTGACAACAGTGGAGATACCTCAAAACTAGAGACTGACTTCAATTGCCCTTCACTCCCCCTGGATTTTTCCAGAGGAACGTACATAGATCATGCATCTCTCCATCTCATTCTGGGTTTCTCCCAGAAAATGGTGAACTCTCATTCAGGTGAACTCCCTCCTTGTGTGTACTCACATGTCTCCTTTTATTACCATCTGCAGAGGGAAAGTGCTGCTCCTGTGGCACATGCACACACCTGATGGAACGTGTTCATTTCTGAATGGTGAGCAGCGAGGGAATTGATTAATGAAATGCATCTCTCGCTTCGATTTGTTTTGTGGGTTGGGCAGAAGTGCTTGCTACATTAGCATTCAGCTGGTGCAAATGGGGATTGTAAAGGCCTTATTTTTAATCCCTGCCGTTGAATGCAGCAGTCTGTCCAAGGCTGTTTACGTGTAGATGGAGTTACCCTTTGTGCTGATGGCCTTGGGCACTGCTGATCAGTATGGGACAGTAGAAGAAAACCTGTTCAGCAGGTGGGGTCTGTTAACTCTGCCATCAGCCTGTGCTTCTGACCAGCAGTTCCCTTCCCCCATCCATGGTCCCCCATTCACGGTCCCCCATCCACACCTCATGGTGGTAGTGGTGGCCATGGCAAACAAGGAGGAGCAATTCTGTGGCAGCTCTTGGTGTGAGGGTTCCTGTTTAGTGAACAGCTTCTCAGGCTGATGAATTAGGTTTGTGGGTTTCTCCGAGCCCTGCGTGCTCCCATGTGGAAATACCAGGGGCGTTATTGTAGTTGTGGGAAGGTGTAGCTTTCTCCCTGTTAATAACTACATTTGTGAAGATTTGTTAAAGCTGTTAATTTAGCTTAAACATTTTGTGCGAGGGAGGTTCTAGAAAATTACAGTAATTGTGGCTGTCAGATGAAGACGTTTGCTGTGCCTGGAGGGAAGGGCCCTGCGCTGGGTGGCTGCTGGCAGCGAGCACGAGGAGGGGTTTGGTGCGTTGGTGCCCCTGGAGGGACAGGCCGCAGCAGGAATCGACGCACACGGGCTCCCGGGATCTGCTCTCCACAAGGACAGAGTCTCTTCTCTGTGGTGCACGGTGTGTCTGGGATTTGGGGAGATTTTGTGCTATTTATTTTGTGGTTTCAATGCGTAGGTAAGTGAAGGCTGGTGACCATAGGCAGAGCCAGGCTGGGCAGGGAAACAGATGAATGCAGAGGCTCTGGATCGTCCACAGATGTGACTTTCAGATGCAGTTTCGAGTAGGTGGGCAAGTGGCATCTGTGAAGAGGCAGGAGCAAGCCCCATTTTTTTTTTTTGCTGGGCAGTGCGGGTCCTGTGCTGCCATATGGCCCTGCAGACCCACCGCTCCTCTGGCTCTGCCCTGCAATGGGGCCGTGGCAAATCGCTTCCGTGACTTTCCGTGCGTCTTTCCCTTCCACCGTCCCCTCCAGGCTTGTTCAGAGGTGGGTCGCCTGGGCCGTGTATGTGACCTCAGTGGGGGCTGTAGTTGCCCCCATCTTAGAACTACCTACTAACAGTTGTAAAAGATACAAAGGGGACGAGCACGTGGAGAGTCTGGGGGCAAAGCGCTGTGGGAGAGAGCAGCGAGCCCGTTTCAGAAGGCTGAATTCCTTGCATAGACTGCATTTTCTGCCTGGGGTGTAGTGTTGCTGGCTGGCAATCTTTCCAAGCTCGCGGCCTCCTGCACCGATCGGGCTGCTGGGAGAGGAGGAGGAGGGGGTGTGTGTGTGCTGGGTTTCACCATCCTGGGCTCGGGGCTAAAAGCCTTGGCGCGCACGGCTTCCCTCCAGCTGGGTTTAACGTGTCAGCAGGGAGGGAGCTGCTCGCTCCCTTCCCCGAGGCGCAGAGCCTGGTGCTTTGGCATGTCGCTGAGGGCAATTTGCTGTAACGCTCTTCACCTTCTCACCTGCAGTGGGTAATTTTTAACCGAGTGGCCTATTAAAGTGTTCAGGGTAATCAGTGCAACGGGGCTGGGAGGTGTTTCGTGGCTCAGGATGGCTTCGCAAAGCTAAACCCTAGTCAAGGAGTTGAAAATAATGTCAGATATGTATCTGTCGTCTTTGTTTGCCTTTTCCCCTCAAGCATCTTCTTTCCCTGCCTTCCTACGTGAAAACCTCTCACTTTGCAGCACTTCTGCAGCGTAGTCCCTTCCATCAGAATGTGTTTTTGGGAGGAGAACAGTCCCTCTTAAGGATCCCGGTGGCCCTGGGGTGAGCAGTGTGTTGGAGCCTGTCTTGTGCTCGCTGTGACCCGCACGCACAGCTTTGCAGAGTAGCAGGACCTGCTTTCCAGCCCTTTCCTTCCACAGCAGGGCGTGCTTTGCTCTGGCTGATTCTCTTCTTTCCTCCCAGCACCAGCTGGTTGCAGCACAGCTCTGAGCCTGGGCTGGGTTGTGCTGTAGGTGATGAACACGTTCTGCTTCCTCCCATCCACCCTGGTACCCTGGGGATGGGAGGGGGGAACACAAGGGATCACATTGTGCTCTGGTCTTGATCCCAAGCTGATGCAAAGGGTGCTTGTGGACCAGCAATGAGCCTGGCCAGCAAATCTGTCTCTGCCTGAGCCTTGCTGGTGCTGAGATCCAGGGTTCTTGTTTGGTCCTGCATGAAAGAAACCTTTTTCACCGCTGTTATCTTGGTTTCGTCTTGCTTTCTGTTCACAAAAGATCCCTGTTCATATATGTTCCCTGTCCTCTCCTTGACTGGGGAGGTTGCAGGCTGTTTCAGCCTGTCCTCAGCAGAATCCCTATCCTTATCCTGTAAGAGGAAGATGACTGAGCTGCTCAGCCTCTGAATCCCACCCCAAGAGTTACCACGGGAAAGCACTAACAGACAGAACAAGGTCTGGTCTGCGTTGCTGGAGCTGAACCTTTGGCACCTACTGAGCCTTTGCTGGCTCTGCTGGGGAGCTGTGACTCCGCTTGGGAAGCCCGGAGCCACTCGGAGCAGGAGGGACACTGAGCTCTCTAATCAGGGTGGCTGTTTAGTCACGCTTCTCCACATCCTAATGAGAAATCTGTCACGGGTGCATTTCTTGGCTCTTTGCTTTTGAAGAGCCGTTGCGGAGCCCGGCACAGCAGGCAGATGGGGCTGGGTGGAGGTGAAGAGCTGGATCCAGTTCTCAGCAGGGAATTCCAAGCTCGGCAGACGCAGGTGTGGAAGGCGAAGGGGAGGAATAGCTGGCAGCCCCTTGCTTTGGAACAGGTTATTGTCTGGGTGACCCTGGGAAGCCCAGGAGCCACTGTCACCTTTTGTATTGCTTTGCACTTCATGCCAAAACGTATAGAGGGAAGCCTGGCTCACTAAATTTCCTGCATCTCATACTAAATTGTACCAAATATACAACGTGCAGCTGTGAGGGGGAGCAAAGAGAGCAGGGATCTGCCCTCTGGGATTTACGGAGCCTTTTCATCGCCGTTGGTGACAGTGACGTTGCTGTTCGTGCACGCCATGTGGTACTTAGGTTCTCCGGTCTCTGGAGACTGGTCTAAAGCTGCTGTAAACTTTGGGACCTCATCATTTCAGCTTAGATGATGCTACTTAGTAATGATCAGAGGAGAGACAGGTGATCTAACACAAAGCGGAGGAAACAGATCTAAACAGATTTTGTCTTTTTAGAAGGATCGTGACTCCCATCGTGACCTTTCCAGGTACATGGCCCTTCAGAGCCTATCAAAGTATTTTCATTTACGCTTGTAGGATGAAAAGAGAATAATGTGAAAGAGCGTTAAGCATATCTGCTGCCAGGAGAATGTTCTGATGGTACCATCCTGAACATGCACTGGCATTTGATGGAGTTTCGTTTAAACTCTTGGGTTCAGCAAGTTATATTACCTGAGCTTAAAAGGTCTTGTAATCCGTAGAAATTGTGTTAAAGTGGTCTGCAGTGTGTATTTGAAAACACTAAAGCAGTTGACTGAGTTGGGGCCTTACATATTAATGTCTTTGTCAAATTTTTCCAGGAAAACATTTTTCATTGCCATTTGTATTGAATTGAAAAACCAGACTTGGCGGACAGCTGGTGGGAGAATTCAGTCTGTAGCTGCTGTGGAAAGCAATGAGTTGCTTTAAACATGTGATAACTATTTAAATTAAAGAAAAACACTAATGACAGCTGAGAATACGCTGAGGTTAAAATGGGTCATGTAAAAGCATTTGATTTTTCAAAACTTTACATACTTTCTCAAGCTAGCACTGCAATAAAGTATGTTTGTGTGTGTGATGCAAAGAAAACTTCAGTTTTGGGAATCCTATAAAATCCAAAGCATTGATGGATGTTTTTGGGAAGCGGTGGTGGGACAAGCGCATGATTGTGTTGGAGGACCAGAAGGTCACTCGGGGTCCTTAGAAGCACAGCGCTGTGCTTGGCCCAGCAGTCAAGCCTGTTTTCTGGCTTAGATTTATGTTTATTGTGCCACGTTCAGGCTTTCTGGCACTCGTGTTAGAGCGTTGCTGGATGAATGTGTATGGCAGGGTGGGTTTAACAGCAAAGGCGGTTTAACAGAGCCTTATTGAAAGCAGGGGCCAGTTCTTCTGGTAGAGAAGAATACAAGCTTTCTGCCCCCATCAAGGAGCCTGCATGCATATTCAAATCTCCGCCGTGTGACTGAGATGCCTTCGGGTTGTGGCGTTGATAGGACAGATGCTGACAATCCCAGGGGGGTGTTTCTGTTCCGCTGAAGTCAGCGGACGGGGAGGAGGAGGAAGATCAGGCAGCTGTGTACGAAGGATGGGAAGGGTACGTCCAAGAGCAATCACAAATGTTTACTGCTTTGTCTCCGAAGCAAGTTCAGCCTCTCTAGTATAGAAAGAAGCATATAGACAGGGCTGAGCCTTGGAGAGCAGACAAGTGGCCTGGCATGAATGAAATCCATCCTCCTCCTCTCAGCAAGGCTGTGCCTGTATCCCCTTAGTTGCATCTCATCTGCTTCGGTAGGATGGAGTTGGTTTCTGCAGGCAAAGCTGGTCACTATGGAGAAGGAGGATCATAACTCCTACGGTGTCTCGCCCGCGGCTCCGGCACTGCCAGCCTGTGGGCAGCTGGTTTGTGTAAGTAACTTGACATCTGGCTTTGTTCTCCCTCTTGCCTTGTTTTATTTTCCTGTGGCTGCAGGAATGCCACAAGGCAAGGGGAAACTTTCGTCTCTCAGGGTTGTGGCATTTCTCTTCTTTTTCTCATTCTACATGTCCTTCCCAAATGGAGCAGTGAATTTAGGAAAGCAACTTCTGAAACCAGCTAATTGCCTGTCCTTTCTCTCACACTCTTCCCGTAAAGGAGAAAATGAGACAAGGAGCAAATTTGCACACTGAAACCTTTCAGTTACTATTGTTAGGACTGCCGAGGGTCTGTAGGGCATGGGAAAGTGAGGAATTACATTTCAGGCTATCTTTAGGAGAAAAAAGCCTTCCTCTTAACTCACACATCATAACAGGTTTGCATTTCTCTGCAGAAACACTGAGTTATTAACTTTCCTTCCCTTCTTCTTTCCCCAGCCTTATCACGCTTTTTCCAACAGCCGGAGTCGCAGACGGTGGAAGAAAATGGTATGGCCCGGTTTGAGTGTCGGATCGAAGGACTGCCCTCCCCTGTCATCACGTGGGAGAAGGACCATGAAGCTGTTCCAGCAGAACCCAGGTGATTCCCTGATTGCTTCCCTGGGTTACCTAGAAAAAAAGCAAAACAAAACGTGACCATTTACAATGTGGAAACCCTTCATGAAAAGGTAGAATGAAGAGAGAGAAATGATAAAACCACCTAAATAAAATTAACCTTTCCCCAAACATCATCCAATCCACCAAAAAAAAACCAGAAAAAGACAAACCAAGCTCTTTTTTATTCCTGATCTTTTGTTCTGGAACCTTTGCCATGGTGGACCAATGGCTCAGCGCTAATGATTCTTCTGGAGTACTGTGTGTGCTTGGTGGCCTGGGAGGTCTTCCTGTTTGTTTTATTCCTGTGTTTAGAGGTCATCTGGTAGAAGTCTCTGAATTTTTTTTTTTTTTTGGGGGGGGGGAGAAGGTAAGAATCATGCAGCATGATACCTTTTCCTTAATGAAAGTCACTTACAGGCATGAGAAGAGGATAAACCATTAGT
>JAHREE010000293.1:1412141-1469088 GCA_033628505.1 Tringa tobata
CTAATCAGGGTGGCTGTTTAGTCACGCTTCTCCACATCCTAATGAGAAATCTGTCACGGGTGCATTTCTTGGCTCTTTGCTTTTGAAGAGCCGTTGCGGAGCCCGGCACAGCAGGCAGATGGGGCTGGGTGGAGGTGAAGAGCTGGATCCAGTTCTCAGCAGGGAATTCCAAGCTCGGCAGACGCAGGTGTGGAAGGCGAAGGGGAGGAATAGCCAGCAGCCCCTTGCTTTGGAACAGGTTATTGTCTGGGTGACCCCGTGGAGCCCAGGAGCCACTGTCACCTTTTGTATTGCTTTGCACTTCATGCCAAAACGTATAGAGGGAAGCCTGGCTCACTAAACGTCCTGCATCTCATACTAAATTGTACCAAATATACAACGTGCAGCTGTGAGGGGGAGCAAAAAGAGCAGGGAGTTGCCCTCTGGGATTTACAGAGCCTTTTCATCGCCGTTGGTGACAGTGACGTTGCTGTTCGTGCACGCCATGTGGTACTTAGGTTCTCCGGTCTCTGGAGACTGGTCTAAAGCTGCTGTAAACTTTGGGACCTCATCGTTTCAGCTTAGATGATGCCACTTAGTAATGATCAGAGGAGAGACAGGTGATCTAACACAAAGCGGAGGAAACAGATCTAAACAGATTTTGTCTTTTTAGAAGGATCGTGACTCCCATCGTGACCTTTCCAGGTACATGGCCCTTCAGAGCCTATCAAAGTATTTTCATTTACGCTTGTAGGATGAAAAGAGAATAATGTGAAAGAGCGTTAAGCATATCTGCTGCCAGGAGAATGTTCTGATGGTACCATCCTGAACATGCACTGGCATTTGATGGAGTTTCGTTTAAACTCTTGGGTTCAGCAAGTTATATTACCTGAGCTTAAAAGGTCTTGTAATCCGTAGAAATTGTGTTAAAGTGGTCTGCAGTGTGTATTTGAAAACACTAAAGCAGTTGACTGAGTTGGGGCCTTACATATTAATGTCTTTGTCAAATTTTTCCAGGAAAACATTTTTCATTGCCATTTGTATTGAATTGAAAAACCAGACTTGGCGGACAGCTGGTGGGAGAATTCAGTCTGTAGCTGCTGTGGAAAGCAATGAGTTGCTTTAAACATGTGATAACTATTTAAATTAAAGAAAAACACTAATGACAGCTGAGAATACGCTGAGGTTAAAATGGGTCATGTAAAAGCATTTGATTTTTCAAAACTTTACATACTTTCTCAAGCTAGCACTGCTATAAAGTATGTTTGTGTGTGTGATGCAAAGAAAACTTCAGTTTTGGGAATCCTATAAAATCCAAAGCATTGATGGATGTTTTTGGGAAGCGGTGGTGGGACAAGCGCATGATTGTGTTGGAGGACCAGAAGGTCACTCGGGGTCCTTAGAAGCACAGCGCTGTGCTTGGCCCAGCAGTCAAGCCTGTTTTCTGGCTTAGATTTATGTTTATTGTGCCACGTTCAGGCTTTCTGGCACTCGTGTTAGAGCGTTGCTGGATGAATGTGTACGACAGGGTGGGTTTAACAGCAAAGGCGGTTTAACAGAGCCTTATTGAAAGCAGGGGCCAGTTCTTCTGGTAGAGAAGAATACAAGCTTTCTGCCCCCATCAAGGAGCCTGCATGCATATTCAAATCTCCGCCGTGTGACTGAGATGCCTTCGGGTTGTGGCGTTGATAGGACAGATGCTGACAGTCCCAGGGGGGTGTTTCTGTTCCGCTGAAGTCAGCGGACGGGGATGAGGAGGAAGATCAGGCAGCTGTGTACGAAGGATGGGAAGGGTACGGTCCAAGAGCAATCACAAATGTTTACTGCTTTGTCTCCAAAGCAAGTTCAGCCTCTCTAGTATAGAAAGAAGCATATAGACAGGGCTGAGCCTTGGAGAGCAGACAAGTGGCCTGGCATGAATGAAATCCATCCTCCTCTTCTCAGCAAGGCCGTGCCTGTATTCCCTTAGTTGCATCTCATCTGCTTCGGTAGGATGGAGTTGGTTTCTGCAGGCAAAGCTGGTCACTATGGAGAAGGAGGATCATAACTCCTACGGTGTCTCGCCCGCGGCTGCGGCACTGCCAGCCTGTGGGCAGCTGGTTTGTGTAAGTAACTTGACATCTGGCTTTGTTCTCCCTCTTGCCTTGTTTTATTTTCCTGTGGCTGCAGGAATGCCACAAGGCAAGGGGAAACTTTCGTCTCTCAGGGTTGTGGCATTTCTCTTCTTTTTCTCATTCTACATGTCCTTCCCAAATGGAGCAGTGAATTTAGGAAAGCAACTTCTGAAACCAGCTAATTGCCTGTCCTTTCTCTCACACTCTTCCCGTAAAGGAGAAAATGAGACAAGGAGCAAATTTGCACACTGAAACCTTTCAGTTACTATTGTTAGGACTGCCGAGGGTCTGTAGGGCATGGGAAAGTGAGGAATTACATTTCAGGCTATCTTTAGGAGAAAAAAGCCTTCCTCTTAACTCACACATCATAACAGGTTTGCATTTCTCTGCAGAAACACTGAGTTATTAACTTTCCTTCCCTTCTTCTTTCCCCAGCCTTATCACGCTTTTTCCAACAGCCGGAGTCGCAGACGGTGGAAGAAAATGGTATGGCCCGGTTTGAGTGTCGGATCGAAGGACTGCCCTCCCCTGTCATCACGTGGGAGAAGGACCATGAAGCTGTTCCAGCAGAACCCAGGTGATTCCCTGATTGCTTCCCTGGGTTACCTAGAAAAAAAGCAAAACAAAACGTGACCATTTACAATGTGGAAACCCTTCATGAAAAGGTAGAATGAAGAGAGAGAAATGATAAAACCACCTAAATAAAATTAACCTTTCCCCAAACATCATCCAATCCACCAAAAAAAAACCAGAAAAAGACAAACCAAGCTCTTTTTTATTCCTGATCTTTTGTTCTGGAACCTTTGCCATGGTGGACCAATGGCTCAGCGCTAATGATTCTTCTGGAGTACTGTGTGTGCTTGGTGGCCTGGGAGGTCTTCCTGTTTGTTTTATTCCTGTGTTTAGAGGTCATCTGGTAGAAGTCTCTGAATTTTTTTTTTTTTTTGGGGGGGGGGAGAAGGTAAGAATCATGCAGCATGATACCTTTTCCTTAATGAAAGTCACTTACAGGCATGAGAAGAGGATAAACCATTAGTTGATCTTTGAGATGTCACTCCTGCAGGGGATTGGTGGCTGCATTGTCCTTTAAAAGCAAATTTTGTGTTCTGCAGAAGGAGCTGTTTCCTCCCAGGGAAATTAAGTGAAGAGACTGGAGGAAAAAGGGGTGGGGTAAGGTTTAGGAATAATTTTGCAGCAATGCCGGTTTCTGGAAGAATAACCGCTTATATCTTTGAGTCTGAAGTGTAGCATCTGCAGGTTTATAGGAGGCTGTTGCTTTGTAATAAGAATAAAATTAATTAATAAAAGAAGAAAGAAAGGAAGAAAAAACAACAAAAAAGAGAGGATTGCGGAGGAAAGTGTGCCATAGATAGGGCAATGGCTTTTTAATGAGACAGCTCGATGGATGTTGTGAAATTACTTGCTCAGAGATTGCTTTCAACACGGGCAGCCTGAAAATTGTCTCCCTTGTGAAAAAACAGACCATAATCTCTAGCTGCAGATCTTGCTTTTTAAATCGTGTTTTAGCTAATGTGCTTTTTCAGAAGGATTTGCTTTTTCGTTCTTGTCTAGTTGTTGTTGTTGGATTTTAATATAACTGACTTTCGAAGGAATTAAGTGAATTCCAGGAAACGTTGGCTGCCGACCAGAGCTCTCTGTTAGCCTTACCCCATCACGCTTAAGGACCAGATCTCAGGCCAGCCTCTGATTACTGTGGACTCCCTCCTGTGAATTCATCTGATGAGCCTGTGAAAATGCAATCATTTGGATAGGTAGGCGTCAGGATGATGATTTCATGTTCCAGAATAGCACGATGAGGTGTATGTGCAAAACCAGGCTCTCGGACTGTAGATACAACACTTGAGGCACCGCTACTACAGCGGTGTTTATGATTTCTTTTCAGAGGGATAGAATAATCATGGCAAACTGACATTGCACTTTTTTTTTCTTTTCTTTTTTTTTCTTTTTTGTGTCGGTCTTACCTTTGGGCACTCTCTTTGGCTTTTGCCCTTGGGTGCAGGTTCTAGCAAGGTGCCACCTTGAAGGTGCTGAAGACTGAGCCTAAACAATTCTTAGACATCCCAAAGGGTAGAGAAATACTTAATAATTTTTTTGGAATACCTTTACTGTCTTGCTGAAGTTCAGGACAAAATCTTCTGGCTCTGAAGTATTTTTAAAAAAACATGGTCTTAAATCAGCAGTAGCTGCTGAGAGGTGACTTGCAGGGTTTCTCTACACTGCAGTTGCTTTGGGGTGTCTGCTCCTCAGACTGCGAGGTGCCTGTATTTCTGTTTGTCCCAGGGCCTTTGTCTCTCCTTTGACTTTTGTTTTCTGCTTAATCCATAGTGAAGGTGAACAGACAAAAAGATCTGCCCTTTGTGTGGAAGAAAAGCTGGTGCCAACTGTCTGCTCTCAATTATCAGGCAAGCTCAGCTTCCTTGCAGAGAGCCTGGGGAGGGAGCAAAACGCCCTTGCAGGCTGCCTGGAGTCTTCTAGTTCCAAGCTGCCAGGAGCCTGAAGAGCTGGAGGCTTTGTGAATAGCTGGGAGAAATTGTGGATAGAGAAAGAAATCCTACCTTTCTTCCCTTTTTGCTTCCCTGGGAGAGTAGTGCTCACCTCTGTTGGGCTTTCCCAACAGGACATACTGCATTTAGTAGATCTCTCTACTGCTGGCCTCACTGAAGGTACCATCCTGAACTATGCATTGATGGAGTCTCCCCACTCTCTCCCCCTTGCCTCCAGCTCTTGCTCTCTTTAGAAACACAGTGGCTTGTTTTCTGCCCTTAAGAGAAACTGGGCTTTTTGGATGGACTTGACCATGGACGTGATCCTGAACAACCTGGTGCAGCTGGCACTGCTCTGAGAGGGGAAAGACCACAGACAGTTTTCAGAGGTCCTTCCCAGCCTCAATGAATCTGTGATACATAATTGGAGTGTCTTTTTGTGACTGGGAGATGCCTTGTTTAGTGTTTGAAATATGTTGATATTAATTACAGACTCAAATAGCAGATGCACGACAAAAATAAATATTATCGCAGTGGGAGGCTTTCCCTCTGCAGAGCTGAGAGGATGCAAATATTTGTCATCTTTCTCCTGGGTCCTGACAAGGCATCCTGATGAGAGCTTTGTGGGTACCACCCTCTCTGAAGTCTCTGGAGCTTGATCCTGAGATAAGTGTCTTTGTAAGTAGTGGGAGCACGGCTTTAGGGATGCAGGGCAGTTGCCCTTGTGTATGTGGGAAGCTTCAACGAATCAGTGTCCATGAATCAGGCTGTGGGATTGTGCCACTGGAGACAGCTCTGGAGGAGCTCTGTTAGCTCTTCTGTTTCTTCATCAGCTGTGAAGAGGACAAGAAGTGATGAGCTCAAATTGCAGCAACTGAGGTCTGGGATAGATGCTAGACTTGCGGCAGGGATGTTTGTCTCTGGAACAGACTGCTTAGGGCAAGGGAGGGGCTTCCATTATGGGAGATTTAGGAGAAATGTTTGCAGCAGCAGATGTACTATTGGTGACCATGGTGTGAACACAGGACGGGCGATCTCTTAAGGTCCTGCTGGTTCCATGACCCTTGCTCGTGGCACTCCAGCTGTCTCAGCGCCTGGACAACCACAGTTTTACTTATCAGATTTACTTATTGGGATCTCTGTGGGTGGAAGGACTGGCATTCATGTTTATAACTTATCTTTGTGCTGTTCCTGTGGAATAGCTGCTATCCCTCCCCTTCACAATTGCCTTTGAATGTGTCCTCTTCATAATGAAGACTGATAACCCAGAGCTGCCTGTCAAAGCTCGGCAGCTCTGTTTATAGAGGCTTGCAATTAAAAATGGATCTCATATATAATTAAAAAGGATCACGTAGGCTTTGCGCCTTGCATTCAAGAATAAAGAGGCTGCCATCTAGGAATCCAGGCAGAAAATGGAGACGCTGACAGCCAGCTCCTACTTTTATGCTAATTGCTAATCATCTGCTTTGTTCAGTATAATGCAGCAGGGATTGTGTTCATGTTGTGAGCCATGGAGCCATTTCAGTCCATGGAAGTGTTGCCCAGTAGCACCCCATGGGCAAATTGGGGGGATACTGGATGCCCAGCTGTAAGTTTGTCAGCTTATGAGAGCCAGAAACTCTGGGAAGAACAAAATCCATCAACACAACCCCAAAATGGTGCAGCCTCAGGTGGCTGTGTCCTGGCTGCTTGGGGCCATGAAGGTACAGCTGTGTGTCTGTTGGTCCCTTCATGTACCTGAGGTGCAGCAGGAAATGATGATGTTCAAACTTGCTTGTGATGTTTTTTTTCCTCTTGACTACCAAACCTTTGTGAAAAGCAAGC
The DNA here is from genome assembly GCA_033628505.1 of Tringa tobata. NCBI lineage: Eukaryota > Metazoa > Chordata > Aves > Charadriiformes > Scolopacidae > Tringa > Tringa tobata. Next base: position 1,418,563 of record JAHREE010000293.1, read on the forward strand.
GGTGAAACTGGCCATAGCGTGTGCAAAGGCACTTGTACGCTTGGAGACGTCTACAAATTTATATGTAGAAAAGTGCATGTGTGTCTGGACTTGTTTTATACTATACGGTTGGTTTGTATTAGCAAAGCCCTGTTGGCCTGGTCTCACAAAGTCCTATCCTATGTTGTGAAGACTCTGGGGAGATGGATAGGTCTGTACCTGCTGCCTTTTAAGAACCACCAGTTGGGCTGCTCTAAGGTTTCTCAGTCCTGTTCTGCTGTGGTTACCAGGATCTGCACGTGCCATTTGCAGGAGAAGAGGAAGGGATGAAATGACTTTGAGTTGATGAATAGCTCGGGTAAGGCGTAGCCTGTCTCACGCTCTTCTTTTTGGTCACTCAGGTTTATAACTCTTCCAAATGGTGTCCTCCAAATCGTGGATGTGCGGGAGAGTGATGCTGGGGCTTACCACTGCGTGGCAACCAACGCCGCCCGAAAACGCTACAGCAACGACGCGGTCCTCAGTGTCCTGAGAGGTAAGGTGCAGGAGAGCGGGGTCTGCCGTGTGGCCGTGGCGTGTGATGGCAAGCTGAGCTGCTGTATCACTGATCATCTCTCCTGCTGGTGTGGCTCTGCACGTGGCAGAGTTTGGTCCAAACTTGCAGAGAATGCATTTTAATAAAGATTTCTCTGAACTTTATAAGCAGGATAAGCAAGCTGGCTTGGGAGGTGTTGCCACCCGGGAGTCACAGCTGGCTGCTCTGCCAAGCCCCAGGGCTCGGTGGCCAACAGTAATAATAACGGGGTTGTTTCTCTCTGCACCAAGGGATTTTCTTTCACAGGTGGCTTGTAACAGCAGGTGGATTTTAATAGCCCTGGACTCCTTTATGCTGTGGGGACTCTTAGAAGGGGTCAGGCACCCTGTTTGCACCTTGGGGAAGTACAGCGTTGTTGCGATCTTATTTCCAGTGGCCTTGGATGGCAAGACAAGCGAAGGCTGGCATGGACAGAGGAAGCAAGAGAAGTAGTTGGAGCTGGAGTAGTTGGCAGTGCTGTGTCTACCCTGGGTTGCCTAGCAGAGCCCAGAGGAGCTTAAACACAGTGACGCCCAACTTGCATTCTGTGTCCGTATTGCTGGCTCTTGGCTGAGCTGCTGGGTAGGCTCCAGAGATCTCTTTGTGGTATTTGGGAACAGCCTCAGCTGGGATTTCTTCTGGTGACACAGAGCGTTGGAGCAAGGGTTTGGGTGTGAGCCGTCCTTCACCTCCCGATCTGGGGCTCGGTCTCCGAGTACATTTTTCTCTGTAAACCAAGAGTACAGTGGGCAAGTCTGGACATGAGAACGTAGCTGTAAGCGTAAGTGCCGCGGGGTTCTCCAGAATCCAGCATCCTTCCCGGCATGCCTGGCTGCCTCCCCAGTATTGTATAATCCCCATCCTGCAAGCGGGCAAATTCACCAGGGCTGGGAGTCTGGCTGAGCTCTCCCTTCTCTCAGGACAGTGCCCCCCTGCCACGTCTGTCTCCTGTTCTTGCTGACCCCAGTGTATTTTGTAGGCGGCTTTAACCTTGAAAGCTCTGAAATCCTTCCCAGCCCCTTTTGTCTTTGTTTAGGATTGCGTTGCTTGGCATTCTGCTCCCAATGTATTTTCGCAGGGATGGCTTTGCTGTTCATCCATCAGCAGGGAGTGTAATTAACTGCGGAGCTTGAGAATACACCTCTGATCAATGGATTGTGTCGTGGAGGTAATCTGTGTGGAATCTGCGGAGAATTCATGAGGGGTTGAATGCTCTGTATCTAATTGCCAGCTCCTGCCAGATCCTCTGTGTGCTTAATGAAGCACGGAGGGCGAGGGTAGCGCTTGCTGTGGGCAGTTCCACGCTCCAGAGGCAGCTCCCGTGTTGGGTCTGGTTCACTATTGATAAGTAATATTGATGAAGCTACAGAGGCGAATATGCTGTCCTTGGCATCAAAACTCGTTCTGCATAACTGTATCTTGTAACTCTGCAATGTTTAATCTGCTTTGCAAATGGAGGCAGTGGAAGAGGTTAAACGGGAAGCGTTCCTTCTGGAGCACCAGCCGGCCTGAGCAGATTTCTGCCTGGAGTTCTCACCCAAATCTCGCTTCTGCAGCACCACACCACCCGCTGGCTGCAAAAACAAATATGTGAGGTTGAGTTTTTCACCAGATTGAGCTGCTAGTGATGAAAAACATGCCTGTTTAAATCTCTGGGGTTTTTTATAATTGGGGAGAAGTATCTCTGAGACAGATGGGAAACTGCAGTGACCTGTGCAGGCTGCAAACTCCTCTATGAGTGACTGGCGTGGTATTGATCCTTTTTTTGTTTCAGTGCTTCACCATCAGAGGCACATTTTTGGATGCCTGGACTGGCTTGAGGAGTCTTTCCTCCCTGTTCAGAAGCAGCTGACAGTAGTTGGAGTGACCTGGTCAGGCAGAAATCCTTTGCTGGTTATAAAAAATAGAACCAAACTAAACCAAACAAAAAATCCAATGGAAGAGAAAAAAAAAACACAAACAAAACCCAACAGCAACAAAGAACAGTAGCCTGAAATACAGCTATTGAGTTGCTTATTTGGACATTTCAGGGACCAAACTCTTGTGTGTCTGCAGGCAGGAGCAACTAAACTGCTTCTTCCCTCCCTGCTGATGGCTAGTGAGTTGTTTTTGTGGAGGCGAGATGGGATTCCAGTCGTTCAGTCCCACTGCGCTGCCAAGGCCCCTGGAAAAGGTTTGTGCAGTGGTACCCAGTGTCTCCTTTCCCAGCTGTGCCCGCAGCTTTGGTGTTCCAGTGACAGCACTGGGCAGTGATGATGATGATGGTGATGATGACCGCGTCTGTGTGCTTGGAAGTGCAAACACTTACACGTGCACTGGGTTGCCGGCCCTAGGCCTGGGATAGTCTCCTGTTGATGCCTCTGCCCCTGCCAGACAGCGCTGGGTGTGAACTGGCTGTGCATAGCAAAAGAATCCATTTCCCTATAGCCCATCTGCCCAGTTCTCCTTTTCCTCCCCCTTTTCCCCCTTGTTCCCTCTAGGATGGCTGGGAATTGTTCCATCTCCCTTAATAACGGCCTTTTCCCGTGCAGTGATTAGCAACGACCCCCTTCTGTCATATTTGCATGGCCCCAAAACCCCAAAAGTGTCGTTTTTCTTGACGTTGTGACTTCCCCATGGCATGGGGAAGGCTGTATTGTGTGTTGGTGGCTAAACACGTGCTGGCCTTGCCCAGGCAGGGCAGAGAGCAACGGGACACGGTGGTGCTGTGAGCGCTGCAGATGTTTCAGCTGTGCAGACTTCATGGTGCAAATTTCCAGACGTTCCCTGGGGAAGCGGCGTTTTGAGCTGGGAGGGAAGAGAGCAGACGGAGAGTGGGATCCAGTCACGCAGCCTGCTGTTGAAATCGGGATAACTTGGATTTTTCCCCTTGGATCTCCACTGCTCCCCAGCGGACGGAGCGCCAAACACATCTGGCAGCTCTGTCCCTTCGCTCCTCACCTGGAGAGATGATGAATGAATGCTGCAGCCCTGCTGTGCTCTCTGCCAAAAAGAGCATTAGGAGCTGCCTGCGGGATGCTTTTCCCAGGCTCTTCATCCCTGTGTGCTGCCTTTGCACAGGCAAAGGGGTCTCCACGGGGCTGCGTCTTCTTGTAACTTCTTTTTCTGGAAGCAGGCTCTAGAGCCCCACTCTGAAACTGTATGTAAAGTGTTAATTCTCAGCATGTCCTGATCGTGTTCCCGGGTCCTTGGCGTCCACGAGGAAGTGCTACCATACTTCTTAAAGCATGTCTCAAAAAGAGTAGCAGAAAGGCTTGGGGAACACGACATCATATTGTCTCAGCAGGTCACTTTGCCACTTCACTTGTCCCCTCCGTGTCATGCTTTCTGTGTGTTTTCTTGAGGAGAGGGGCTACCTTTTGCTGTGTGTTTGCCTCATGTCTGGTACTCAGTGGCTTGCATCCCCAAATAACCATCAGAGTCAACAAAGTGTGGTCCTGGGAGTATCTTGGGTTCTCCTTTCCTCTGTGTTTGTCTGGGCTACAGAGGAAAATCAGTTCCTCAACACTTTAATTTCTGCCTCTGGATGTAGGGATAGTGTAGTAGGCTGGGAGTTGCCCTCTTAGAAGCGATGGGTCCATCTGGGGGGTGAATGTGGGCATTTTGTGCTGCTGGAGGTCTGTCAGCTTAGTGAGATGGGCATCAAGATGCACTTGCAGAGGAAGAGGGGTTTTTCTTCTTTATGTCCTCCACACCCAGCTCCTCATCTGTGCCTGCAGAGTAGCTGTGATTGCTGTGACACGTCACTCTGGTCTGTGGGTACAAACCTTTGCCTCGGATCAGGCTGGAAAGAATCAGAATGTGCAAGAGCCTTCCCCCAGCACCAACAAGACGTCTATGCGGTGACGTTCATGCAGCGGTCTCAACAGTCGTGCTCCTCATGATCCTCATGAATGTGGAAGAAGAGATTGGGGAAGAAGAGAGCAGGGCGGTGGCTGTAGGTGCAGCAGGGCCAAGGTCTGGGCTGAACGTGCCGCTGAAGAGTCTTCCCGCAGATGAGCACGTCCCCTGTGAGCCGGGATTTAGTAGAGTGTTATTAGAGACGACACTGCGAGATTGCCGTTGGCAGAACATCATTTACGTTGACAGTTGTAGCAGCTTGCTGCAGCAGTGTCCCAGGAAATGTATTTTTCAGCCAAATATTTGTATGAAATATGATAACAGGGACAGAGCTTGGAGGCAGCTGAAACACCTTCACGTTTTTGATTCTTTCGGTGTTTGTATTACAGTGACTTGAAGGTACCAAGGGAGAGCCTGGCTCTGGGTGCTGGCACCTAGGTGGCCCCCGCTCCAAAGGGCTGTAGGAGAATAAAGCTATTGAACGGGGTGAGCTTTGGGGACGGAGAGGAAGGTGGTGATGAAGTGAGCAGCGCTCACAGTTGGCCACCACCTCGCAGAAACAGACGTGCTGTTACCACAAGTGGATTTTCAGTCCCTGCATGTGCGAATGACGTGCTGGCTGCTGGGTTGGCTCGCAGCCTGAGCCCTGACGGCACGTGCTGTGCTCCCCTCGCAGCTTTGAACGCGGGTACCGTGCAATCCAGGGACAGGAAACTTCAGATTTGGGTTAGTGCTGCTCTGGTCTGACCTCCCTGACCACAGCCTGGCGTTGATCCTGTTGTGGCTGCTGCCATTGATGGCAAAGAGCGGCATTAACTAGACGAGGGTGATGGTCCCACCTGGTCAGAGGTGGTCTTCTCCAGCAGGAACCTCCATGGCAGAGGCAACAGGGCCCTCTGATGTTGTGGGGCAGAGCTGGGGGGGGGTGAGCTTCCATGGCTGTGTTTGTGAGCACAGGAGGCTGCTAAAGCTGTTCTTCTAGGAGGCAAGAGGGTCATGGAAATGCGTAGAGAGAGAAAACAGGGGGTGGGATAAGGCAGCTGTATTTTTACTGTGAGTTGTTGATTTGACCAGCAAATGATGCTTCACCTCTGGAGAAGGGGGTATCCCAGTTCCAGCCTGCAACTGCTGTGTCCCCGTTCCTTGTGCCTATTCTGCTGGGCACAGACCTCTCTTGCTTTTCCCTCTCTTCTTTTAGCATCCTTTTTTTTCTTCGCCCTCTGGTCTCTTGCTTTTTTAGCAGTTAGGCAGGGACCTGCTCTCTGCCTCACATCGCAAAAGCTCAGCCATGAGGACTTTGTGTGTTTCGAAGCTCTGGTTTCCTGGGCAGCAGGTATCTGAACCCGTTTGCATAACACATCTGCCGGATTCTGTAAAATGCTCTTGATCCTTCTTTGTGGCAGAGGGTGCTCAGTGAGCCACGGTAAGTGTGGATTCAGAGGATGGTAAGCTCAAAGAGGAAATACACAGCATTTCTTGCTTAATAAATAGATCTTTAAAGCTAAAAGTGACCTTCTGCCTAACATGAGCTGTAAACTTTCACTCCGTCTCCCTTTTGCCTCGCCGTGCTAGTGATTTCGAGCACGCATGGAACAGGATTGAGACCACAGATTTGGGGTGAAACTTGTGAGGGGCTGGTGCAGACACGCGTCAGGCACCCACCCAAATACTCAGCTCTCTCCTTGGCCGGGGTTCGCGCGGGGCCAGCGCGTATCACACCACTCACATCACCCAGGGAAAGCTGCTCGTAGCTCAAGTGTCAGCAGCCTGTTCCCAGGAGCCCGAGGGGGAGTTTCAGCTCAGCTGTCTGTGAAGTTCGGCGGGGCTATGATATGCCACGCTCCTGACAGCTCGAGCAGCCTGCGGTGACAGAGGGTTTGATACAAAATTCAGAGCCCTCACCTCCCATTAAGCAGAACAGCTAAGCCCGGGATTGGCACCGAAGCGAGAGGCAACAGAGGTGTCAAGGATAATAGAGCAGAACAAGGGATGTACGGCTGGGAATAGGTGAGCTGTTTCCAGGTCCTGAGGGGAAACTGGTCTCTTCCACATGCAGCGTTGGCTATGCATGATGTTTGGAGCTGTCAGATGTGGGCAGGCTCCTGTGTCACAGGCAGCTCTGCCTCCGGCTCCTGAAGACTCAGGATGGTGGGATTCAGGGATGGTTTGTGGCCCTCCAGTGCATCTCTTATTAATCCAGATCTGCTGTGCTTTGGGGCTTCCCGAAATAAGAGCTGGTGTTTGGTAAGGCTCAGACCGAAGCAGGGTTTAAGCAGTAGGCTCCATTCAGCTCTCCTCTGAGAGTCTTTTGGTGGTGGTGTAACCCTGGGGTGCATCAGCACATTTGTGCTGCAGGGATCACCCCTGGCCTGTCCTGGAGGGTACTGAACAGGCTGTGTCTGCACAGTGAGCCTGGAAGGGAGCTAAGAATGGAAATCATAATTAGGTCAGCAGCTTGAAATGGGCTGTGGGACAGGGGGGTTGATGTGGTTGGGTTCCTGATGGCACTTGTTAATTATTAATTGTCTGTGTTACAGCAGAGCCTCAGTAGCTCTCTGAGGTTGAGGGCTAGCGGTGTCCCACAGCCCTTACAGCATCCTAACAGCTGGAGTGAAGATGCTGTGTCCAGAGGCACAGGGAACCTCAGCCCGTTCCTTTAGGCATGGGACAGATGTTTGGAGAAGGCTTTTCCCTGTCCCAAAGACCCACTAGTGTCAACAGGCTTAGTGGTGCTCAGGAACAAGAATGGGGTGAGTCAGGACACAGGACACAGCTGGGAGTTTGCTTTCAGTAACTGGGAGATGCTCTTGCCCCAGTCTGTTCCCAGTGCAGCCGAGGAGCAATGCCGTATGGATTGTTGATGAGAGTGAGAAGCAGGAAAAGAGAAGAAGGATGGGATAAGGAGGGGCAGGTGGTGTTACCAAACACCAGGTTTTCAGGCACAGCCTTAGACAGATCAGGGCTCTCTGCAGCACTCAGCAAGTGTCCAGCCAAATGGCTTTGACAGAATCTGTGGATATCACTAATGGACTTTCCTCATGGAAAGCCAGCTTTCCTTCCAGACTTTTCCTAGAAAAAACAGATTTGCATTGTCCTCGCTTAATGCAGATGCATCCATCTGCTTTTAGTTCTTCCTTCCAAGTTGGCAGTCTTTGTTTGCTGCCAGACTGTGTTACTGTAGGCTCCCAGCATGTTGTGTGTTCGAAGTGTAGCTGGTAGGGAGCATTCTGCGTACCTGGCATCGGGGACACCACGCTACGAGGTGGCTTCCCGTGATGTTTCTCTTTTCAAAGCCACGTGTGACAGTAGCGTGAAGGGCCATCGCTGGCGGACGGAACGGGGCAGAGCACAAGCCCGGCTCTAAAAGAAAGGTTGTATCCTTCTGCACAGCCCTTCTGCCTGTTCCCTCTCTGCTGTCGGGAATTGCAAATAGATCTGGTGTTGCAAATAAATCTGAATTGCAAATAGATCTGATGAAATTGGTGTCAGCCCCTGGGAAACATCAGCTTCTGAGCACAAGGAGGAAGTTACTGGAGTGAAATGGTTCCAGTCACTAAGACAAGGGGAGGTGACCGAGTAAGGAGGAGTTTCAGGGCTTGTGACCTGTGAGCCAGAAGGGTCTTCTGTTGATCATATCTCTGTCATAAGAGGTAACAGAGTATTTTTGTCTGTCTTACAGCTTTTTTTTTTCTTAGAGATTTCTCCTGCATCATCCTGGAAGGTGATGTGCTGGCCTTGGAAAATGACAGAGAGCTGGTGTAATGATGGTTAAAGAAGCGTGGGAATGCTTCCCCTGAATCCCAGAGATGGGCGAGCTTAGGTCTCCAGGGCTATTTGGTGTCTACTGATTTGGAGGGGGGGTCTGTATTTAAATCCCTGATAGTGTGGCTCTTGTTAAGGGTCTTCTGATGCTTTCTGGCTATTACTTTTGCATTTTCGCTTCTGTGAATTAGTGATGTTGCAAACTCTGAGCAGATGGAGTCATGGAGATGCTGAGAGATGTGCCCAGAGCAGCACAGTGAGTTAGTGACAGAGACCAGGGAAGACTCTTTCTCTAGAACCACTGGACCAAAGCCTGACCACAGCAGCCAGGCAGGTTGAAGGACTGGACTGGAGCAGCTCAGGTCACATCAAGGATGGGGTCTGGCTGTGCCCCTCGTGCTACAGAGAACGGAGGTTTTCATAGCATCAGTGTGATCAGCCGTGGGACACGTCTGGGACATGGTGTTTCCTGTCATGGTGATAACTTTGCAAAGCATCCTCTTGCAGCCTTCGTCATTCTCTTCTGTGTTGCTGGCAGCTGCTGGGGAATGGCTGGGGCTGGCAGTGCTTTAAGGGCTCAGCGTGAGTAACATGAGTTGTCTGGGTCTCAGGGTTAGGGCAGGGAGACTGCTCTGTCATTCCCCAAACTGCTTCAGAGACAGTGAGAGGTACTTCTGCTCCTTTCTTAGTTATTACCTAAAATGGTGACATTATCAATAATACTCTAACACGTGGCAACATTATCAATGATGCTCCTTCTGATAGAGCACAGTGGATGCTGAAACCTAAGCTTGGGTTTCCTATTGCCTCTGCCCCATTCCAGCTCCTGGTCTGCTGCTTCTGCCTCCCAGGAACTCTGTGACGTGTCTTCAGGCCTCTCGAGGATTCAGATGCGTGGCCTGAGGTCTCTAAGCCTTTGGCTAGCTTGGGCCAGCGGCAGAAAGCCAGAGGAGCCCCAGTTCTCCTCAGAAGCAGCAGCTCTGTGTGCAGCGGGGCTGGGGGCTCAGCACCTCCTGTTTATTTTGCCTGGTTCCCGCTCGGAGCGGTGCAAACGTAGGAGCTTCCAAGCGCTCGCTGGGAAGCGAGGAGGAATCCGTCGTGCAGTCTGGCTGGCTCCCGTCCCTTTTGGCGTGATGAAGAGCAGTTCCAAATGCGTGTAGGCAAACAGAGAGCCAATGTTGACAGCTCTACAGGAGGTGGAGTGGTGGGCAAAGCCACTCCGACTGCTTTGCAGCAGAGCTAAACCATCCTTAGACATGGAAGACTCCATACCCTGAAGGATCGAGGGATTGGGGTGGAGGAAGAGCCCCCCTGAAAACCCAAGGCAGTTCCTGGAACCCTGCCACCGCTCAGCCTCTTTTCTGGGCTTCTGGTTACATCTAGTTCAGGGTGTCAGCTTGTGGCTGAGCTAGTACATTAAAGGATTTAATTTCTGGGCTGAAATCTGTCAGCTGTATAAAAAAGTCGAGGGGAACGAAAGAGGAGAGTGCCTGATGGCCCCTCTGCCTGTCTGGATGGGATCCGTGTGCTCCCCAGGCTTCCAGACACAGGACACAGGGCTGAGGAAACTATTTAACAGTTAGGCTGTTTTTCCAGCCAAGTGAAGAGCAGTTCCTAGAGCAGCTCCTCCTGCCACGCTCGCCATGTGACGTGCTCCGTGGAGGGACCCCAGAACCCGTGGCAGGTCTGAGGGCTGTGTCCGGGTAGTAAATGAACACTCCTCATCCAAACTAAGTCTCTCTCCCTTTTTTCTTAGTTTTTTTTAATTTATTTTAACAATCGGAGAAGTGTATTTCATCTATTAAATTCTCCTTTTTGCATGTAGGTGTATGCAGACGTTAAAGGAGCAGGTTTTGTGCCGCCTGTTGGAACTGTAGGTTGCAGGGTGTATTTTGGGACCTGTTTGCTGATTTCTTTGTTGGGGATTTTGCGACAGTAGGTTGAGGTACAGGTGCTGGATGCAGAGATCTCTTAACAGCGCTATGAAAGTGATCGAAATTCTGTGTTTTCATCATTTATACACGTTTATTTGTATGCTGCTTTAAAGGTGGTAAAGGATGTGTAGCTGCTCTGCTGAAGCACTAATTTAGTAAGCAGGAAAAGAGACTCTGCCCCCATTCCAAAATGTGGGCATAAATTCTTCCCTGTTCAGCTTTTCAAGTAAATGTTTGTATTGACAGATGCATAGCTACTTACAAAATGTTTTGAGGATGTGAGGTAAAAAGACAATACGAAACTGACTTACTGAGCTCATTTATATTACTGGGTAGAAAAAACCCTCCGCTATGCCAATACAGTGTCACTTTTGCAATAAAAGCCGGGTTCGTTTTCATTCTCCCTTCCAAGAAGAGTCAAGTGCTGACCCAGGCACACTGCAGCTGCCTGGAAAGGGAAAGAAAGGAGCATTCCTAATGGTGGAGGCTGTGGGCACTGGTGCTGCCGGACTCCCCTGGGACAACTTTTGGAGTCCCGGTACCCAAGTGTCAGTGCTGGAGTTTCTGCCGAGGCACACATCTAAAAGCTGCTGCAAGGCTTGGGAACCAAAGCCTGATCCTCTGCAGAGGAGAAGTTTTCAGTGCTGAGAACCATCAAAGCACCAAATGTTGGTGAATTGAGCCCATGATTGTGGAACCCAAAGTCATCCCTCCCCAGCTTCAGTGACGAAGGAAAACAGAACCTGAACCCGAGCTGCCCCAGGTTTGGTATAGCAAAAGTGGAAGAAAAACCAAAGAAATCAAACGGTAATTTTTGGAAAGGATGCGTGGTTGCAAGAGCTGTGTTTAGGGAGAAGAGTTGGCTTGTGATACTTTGGGAGGCCCGAATTGCAGGGCAGCACACAACATCTCATTCAGCCACTTTGGAAAATCACTGGTGCCTGTCCTTTCTGGGCTGCTTTGCTTTCACACATAAAGCTGTGCTTTGCTGTGATGGGATGAGAACCATTAGGAGAGAAGAAATGCTTGTTGCTAAGAGTGCTCAGGTTTGAGATCTGACATTGTTTATATTGCCCCCAAAGCAGATGTCACAAAGTGTTAGGATACAGTTAGGCAAGTTTCCTGCCTGGAGGTTTTGCATGCTTGTTATCTCCTGTCCTGGGTCTAGCCCAGAAGTAGAAATAAATTGTAGATAAATTTCCAGGAAAGTGTAAAGGGAGGAGGAAGAATGTTTTTTCTCCTCCGTGCTTGCTGTCAGCTTTCTCCCTGCTCAGTCCAGGATGTCTGGGAGTTGTCTGAGAAAAGGGAGAGAGCTCGGGAGTGGGAGCAGGACATGCCCTGCAAACACAGCGACTGCATTTTTGAAGGTGTGTGCTTTTGCAATGGGTAATTTGCTCCTTTATTGTCTGCAGAATAACAGCAGTGACAGCATTGACTTTCTCTAATGAACAGCTGCTCAGTGCTAGAATCTATTCCCGGAGGAGGCTGGCGGGGATGAATAAGGTTTCATGCTCCTCCTCCAGAGAGGGTGAGAAAGTTCACAGAACAGAAGATTGTTGCTTGATTGTTGGATATCTCCAAATCTTGAACTGCTGACAGCCCAGGGCTGAATGCGTCACCGTGCAAGTCATGTTTAACCTTCCAGTGCCTTGGCCCAGGCAGGGTGTTTGTGGAGTCAGGAGAAAGGTGTTAAGTTCCTGTCCAAGAAGTCGCCCTCTTGTCACTGCAAACAACTGGCATAAATTGCCTGAACAGAACCCATTTTCCTCCTGTTCTGCTGCCTGGATTCTTTGCTGATATTCTGCACGAACGGGAGCAGGGAGGCGGGAGAGGAGAGCTGATGAATTTTGGATGCATTAGAGGCAGACTCAAGCTGTAAACTCTTGGAGTTTGAGATCACTTGTGTGTGTTAGAACTCAAACTGTAACTTCAAATAAACATTTTGAGCTTTGTCTCAAGCAGCTCCCCGTGGTGCCTCCCTTCCAGTCCCTGCTAACTCTTTTCAGCATCCAGAGGATTTCTCTCACTCCTAGTGCACTTCTCCGAGTCACCCCAGAGCCGTGTTTGGCACCCTACAGGTGGGGTTTTTTTTTCAGTAAAGGAGGGTAAAATTGATCGATCTGATTCAGAAAGGCAAAAAGTCCACAAAGGGCTTCAGTGACGGTGAGTTTTACCGTGAATCCACAGGTTGTGCCTTGGGCCGTGCAAAGCTTTTGCCTGGAGAGGCTTTGCTACTTGGAGAGACAAAACAAAGCTGGGGGGGCGAGAATGTCAAAGCCCGAGTTTTAAATAGCATCACTGTGAAAGCTTTTAGTACCACCGAAGGGACAGCGTGGCACAGGTGCATTCAGTGACCTGTTTTGTTCAGGCAGAGAAAGATGTCTTGGAAACTGCAGCTCTTTTTTTTTTTTTTTTCTCCTTTGGTTCTAACAATATTCCTTCTTGACCTGAAATTATTTTAATGGCAGTGGAGACCAAAAAAAAACTCACGCTGGTTTTACTCTTTGATGTTTGTTGGAATCCCCTGTGTGGAGGTTTTCCTGGTTACTGTTCTTGGGAACTCTTCAAACCAACTGAAACCTTAGTTTCGTAGCAGTTACCCTGTGATCCATCCTACCCAACCAGCCCATTGAGAGAGCAGGTGAAAAATGTACTCTAAAGGGGGCTCCTTTTAAAGAGGAGCTTGACTTACAGACTTGCTGTGACAGTCCCGCGGTGAAATACAAAGCTGGAGAGAAATGCAGTTGTGTGTGCAAGAGGTGTATGGGGCATTCATCCGTGCACGCACCCAGGAATGTACTGGGAAAGCAAGCAGAGCTGTTTGGTTTCGTAATATAATTTCAATAATAATCAGGGACAAACAGACACGGTGTCTGGGCTGATATGTTTTCCCAGTAGTTTTTTCAAGGCTGAAACCAGAGTTTTGGCCAAGGGAGAAGGAAGCAGAAATGGATGTTTCAGCTACAGATCCCTGTGGCTGTTACCGCTCTTGGTTGTCGGAGAGACCTTGACTTAGAAATCAGGGATTCCTGACAGTCAACCTTCTTTCTCTCTTTCTACCTTCTGCAGAGTAAGTGTGGAGCTGGTAAGTCCCTACTCGTCAGACCTTTGGGCCACCAGGACCCACTCCCACTGGCTGGTTACCTGGCCACCAGCGAGCTCCTTGCTCTTTCTCTTCCAGAGCACCCATGGAGCAGGATGGGCAGTGCCAGAGGGAAGGGCGGCACATGGGACTGTTCAGGGTGAGGGTGATGAAACCTTTTGATGGTCCTTCCCCAGCCAGGAGAAATGCAAGGCCCCAAGGAGAAGTGAAGAAATGCAAGCCCCACGGCGGCTCTGCTAAACCAGGAGATGACAGAGCTGGGCTGGTAGTTCCTGGGGATGTAAAATCATAAAATCCCTCTCCTAGTGACTGGCANACGGTGTCTGGGCTGATATGTTTTCCCAGTAGTTTTTTCAAGGCTGAAACCAGAGTTTTGGCCAAGGGAGAAGGAAGCAGAAATGGATGTTTCAGCTACAGATCCCTGTGGCTGTTACCGCTCTTGGTTGTCGGAGAGACCTTGACTTAGAAATCAGGGATTCCTGACAGTCAACCTTCTTTCTCTCTTTCTACCTTCTGCAGAGTAAGTGTGGAGCTGGTAAGTCCCTACTCGTCAGACCTTTGGGCCACCAGGACCCACTCCCACTGGCTGGTTACCTGGCCACCAGCGAGCTCCTTGCTCTTTCTCTTCCAGAGCACCCATGGAGCAGGATGGGCAGTGCCAGAGGGAAGGGCGGCACATGGGACTGTTCAGGGTGAGGGTGATGAAACCTTTTGATGGTCCTTCCCCAGCCAGGAGAAATGCAAGGCCCCAAGGAGAAGTGAAGAAATGCAAGCCCCACGGCGGCTCTGCTAAACCAGGAGATGACAGAGCTGGGCTGGTAGTTCCTGGGGATGTAAAATCATAAAATCCCTCTCCTAGTGACTGGCAGCACTACAGGGCAGCTGTTGGGGGACCAAGTGATGTGGGACAAGCACCTTCACATGAAGTTTTTATAACCTATAAGGTGCCTTTGCCAGCCAGCACCTTGGGCTGTGCACCTGAATGCAACAGATGGGCGTTTAAGCAGGGTTTGAGGAGCTTTCTGTCTTCATCTGCCCTCAGCTTGGTGGAGAGAGCTGCTTGGAAATCTGGCAAGGAATATATTGCCATCTGGCTAGTGTTATTTTTTTCACTCTAGATTTATTTTTTCCCCCAGCACTGCAGAAAGGGACAGCTTTGTGCACACAGACACGTTCAGCCACGTCCTGCCCAGCAGGTACTTGGGCAGCCGGTGGTGTTGGGTAGAGAAGCTCGCTCCTGTGGCAGGCTGGAATTCTGTCCCCATATACTCCTGCTCCCAGGACCTGGTGTCTGTAATGGCTGCTGTTAAAGCCTTTTCCTTTGCTTCTGGGGCTTTCTCATAAGCTCCTTCTCCTTGTTCTTTCTCCGATGTTGCCTCATCGCTGTCGACCGTATGGGATAGAGAAAGGGAGAAGGTCTCACATTAGCGTCGTGCTGAGCAGCCTCACCCATCCAGCTGGGTCTTGCTGGAGTCCCCACACTCAGGTTTTTTTGCAGGACTAATGATTACTTGTGGATTTTAGTGCTTTGCTGAACTGGAGCTGGACTTGAAAGAAAGCTGCTGTTCCAAAGAGCCTTGCATTTCTCTGATCCCTCAGCTTACGTGTCTGCTGTGGAAGCTCTCGTGCCTGTTTTTACATTAAGTCCATTTTCTGTCTTGGTAGTTCTCGAGCCCAGCCTTGGTGCTGCAGTTAAGAGCAGCCAGGACTTTGATCTGTTTGTCAGTGAGACCTCTGAATCCGTAGTCTGGTGTGGTTTCTTCTTGACCCCGTTCTGTCCCCTGACTTGTTCTTCTGCAGCTGGACACAATGGCTGGGAGGCTGAAAGTGTCTGTAGGTATGAAGGATGCAAAAAGCAAATGTGTATGAACGGAGCAAAGCCCTGGCCAGCCCAGATCGTGCTGTAGGGACAAAAGGAGATTCCATGTCCCTGTACACAGCAGGCCCTCTGTGTAGTGTACGTGTTCCTCTGGAAGGAGGGTGGCTGGTTTGGCTTGTCCTTCGTCCCCATGGCAGCTCTTACTGCTGGTGTTTGCCCAGGGCTGGGGTTGCAGTTGAGTGTGGTCCAGCCCTTGCCCCCAGGTAGGGGACTGCGGGCGCTCCTCGGTCTCTGCTTCCATCTGCTGGACACGCACTGGCTCCTGCTCTCTCCCGTTTTCCCTTGGTGCCTCAGGGATTTTGCTTGCTCCTTTTAAACTGTGCTCACGTATCACTACAGATGGAAATCCCTTTAATGCAAGTATGGACTGCAAGAAAATTTCAGTGTTGAACCAACTCTCTTTGGCAAGGCTTCTGTGCCGGAGGAAACGGCAACGAGCCTGGAGATGGGCTGAGCACAGCACGTTCGGTGCAGCAGTGTGTAGCCTCCTGCCATGCAGGCCTGTGTGCTGAGGCCACAGCTTCCATGGTTTGTATTCCCAAGAAAGTCAAATGTGAGTGAGTGTGGCTTGGATGCCACATGAGTGGCCTGGGTGGGCCAGGCCAGAGGTCCAGCCATTGCAGTGCTATCTCCAAAAGTGACCACAGAAGATGGTAGAGGAAGGCATGGAAAAAAAACTGGTCAGGGAGGACATGGTGATTTGCTTGGACATCTCCATCACTATCTGACAGTTGGGTGTGTGGAAGCATCCTGGGCTGGGGACTGCAGTGAGACCTTTGTATTTAAGAGTCCCGGTAAACGTGTCCTTCATGAGCTTGTCTGAACCTCTTGGTTTTGAACTTTACAGCGTCCTGAGACAGTGAGTTTAACTGTGTGCTGTGAAAAAACCTCCTGCTTTTACTTGTTTGAGACCTGCTGCCACCAACTCTCTTTGCCAGATCATGGGAATACCTGGAGCAGGCCTAAGAATTACTTGTACTCCGTGACTCCTCTGCAGTTAATTTCTCCCTTCATGAGGACAACGACAAAAGTGTCCCTCGGAGTTAGACACATTTGGGAGAACTGGAAGGAGAGGGTTGCTACTGTTGAGGGTCATGAACAGTCTGGTCTGCTCAAGAGCGTTCCGGTTGTTTTCATCTGACAAGAGAAATTTGGCCGCTGCAAAGGCATTTCCTTAACCTTCCCTTAACCTCTGCTCGGCAGTGGGCAGACACGGGCAGAAGGTTCATTTCAAGCAAAAAATCCCCATCCCGTTCTCAAGACACTGTGCAGTGCAGCCGATAGATCTTCCTGTAAATGCCGCTTGATTTACACGTTGGCTGTTTGTCTGTGCACGTATAAGCTAAATAGTGTTCTCTCCTCCAGATGTTTAGTGGCTGATTTAGTCTTCGTGCCGTCAGGTGAAGGCCTGGAATCTCGACCTCTCTTTGTTGGATTTTACAGTATGGTGTCTGGATATTAGAATTTCTTTAACCAAGTTACTAGATTCTTTGAGCTGTTAAAATTCCTTGGCAAAGAGTGTGTTGTGTTGCTGTTGCTCTGTTTGAGGGTGGCGGTGTTTTGGTTCGTCTAATTAACAAACATCCATTTAGCAGTAGTCAGTGAAGGCGCTGGGTTGAAACTACTTATTTTCCATTTGAAAATCCTGATATCAATTTTTACTAGGGCCAGCACGTGTAGAGTAAATCTGCAGGGCACCCTTTTGTTCATTTCTTTCACAAAAATATTGTAGTCATGTAAAAGCAAGACCTGCTTTTCTCCTCCAACAAGGCATGAGCTGTTACCACATGTGAGACTACCCACGGAAGCAAGGCTGGGGTGTCTGGGCTCTACTTCCTGTGTTTTTCTAGGGACTTTGCAATTTGGAAGGACAGACTATTCTTTTTCTTTTTGGCATTAGGTTCCCAGCCAGCAGGAGGAGATGTCACCATCGTCGCCGCTCCAGAGAACACCACGGTGGTGGCCGGGGAGAGCGTGGTGATGGAGTGCATGGCATCTGCCGATCCCACCCCCTTCGTCTCCTGGATACGACAGGGTGAGCCTGAGGGACAGAATAAAGCTTTTGTTGTCAAGAGGAACCTATGGACACTTCATTTTTAAAATCTATTAAAAGATGGAAAAAATCTGTGGGACAGGAAGGGTGCTCATTACATCAGTACCTAATGACGCAGGTAGTGTCATAGTGTAGGGTGTCCTTGCTAAACTGGAATTACTAATTAAATCTAGAAGGTTACAAAGCATGCAGCTCGCTTTTTAGCTGTTTGACCTGTGAAATATATTAAGTTCTAGTGCCTGGATGCCTTTTGATCTGAATTAGTCATCTTTATTGTATGAGCTTGAGCAGTGAAGGTCATGAGGTGGGGTCAGGTTCTATGCCACTCCTCCCGGGGACTCAGAGGTTAGTGGGAATTCTGCGGAATCTGCCATTGCACTGAAGAAATAACATGTGTTATCTTGCAGAATTATAAAACCTGATAAGATCTGTTAATCATTGGAGTGGCTGGGAGTGTTGCTGGGAGCTTTTTATCCAAAAATCTCGCTGTGGTCAGATTGGTAATGGAAGGATGGAGAAGATGCTTAGGTCTCGTCAGAGGTGTACAAATGAACCAGACTGGCATACGTTACCCAGGGCTGATAGCCTAAGTCATGAGCAGGATGCCAGTGTCGCTTCACTGAGTGTCACATCCATCAGATGTGTTTCTGAGGCTCTGACTGGAGATGGTCTCAGCTCAGGAGTCGAGTCTCCCCCAGAAAAGGCTCTCAGTCAGTCATTTTCATAAATCCGGGTCATGATTTAAGACTCCTCTCCCCTGTAACCATTTATTGTGGTTGGTCTTCAGCCCAGACTTGTCCACAGGCAGTGATTTTAGTGCATATAAATATTTCATCCTCCCCACTAAAAAGGAGCAAAAAGAATCTCAGAGGATACAACTTTGGAAATCAAATCAGCAAGGATTAAACGTTCTGGCAGAAATGTTTCTGGATTATCCTGTGCACTTCACAATTACACATATTCAGCTTTCTCATGCTAGATCACTTATTGCTTTACTGAGAGCTACTAATACCTGTAGAAGAATAGATTTTAGAGTTCATTATCACTGTGAAGGTTTTTTGGATGGGGGGAAGAGGAGAAGGAAGCCAGGGAAATGTTGAGGTAACAGTTTCTTGCATGCTTTATTTTCAAGTGTTTGCTTGGTCCCCCTCTGCTTCCCGATGTGGACTCTCTAGTTAGAAAAGATGGTTTAAAAATGCAAGCAGTTCTGTGTTATACAAACATATTTCCTTCAGAGGCTTCATTAAGGATAAGGCTGGGTTATTGAATGATTAGTCGTGTAGGTAACACCGAGGATTGTACCCCCAGGTTGCCAGTTTGGCTCTTGCCAGCCTTGGTGGTGTCAGCTAATTGCTACCATCTGGAGTCAGATTTTCAAACCGCTGCAGTGCAAATGGGGTGCACAGATTTTCTCCTCCTCTGAGCGTGCAGCCACTGAACTGTGAGGCCACCTGAAGACCCCTAAAATGGATGGAGGGGGCAGAGGGTCTGATCTCAGCTGCGTTCCCTGCTGATGGTGCTAAGTAGATGCAGCTGCTCACAGCGGAGGTGGAGAGCTTGCTCCTGATTCGAGATACAGGCTCAGCTGAATCTGTCAGAGGCAAAGGCAGGTGAATACTGAGTTTTTACTGTCTGAAGGACATCTGTGCCTTCTGCAGGTGGAGAGGGACAAGGTCTGGTGATGCACAGGTTCTGGTTGGCTCTCCTGATCTGCTAACTTGTGCCAGAGCTGGCCATGGGTTCCTGACCTCCCAACTGTGCCTTTCCTCAGCCAGACTGTGCTTGCTGATACTCTGTCCCCAGTTCTTGGCTTTGCTCTCCCGCACTCATTCAGAGGTGCCAACATCATGGTCTTCGTGTTTCTCACGTCAGAGCAATGCTGAGAATAAACAGTGCCCAGCACCAGCCTTGTCCATGACCTGGTGAGGAGCACAGGGCTATTTGAAGTTGTAGAAGGACAGCCAGGGAGCCGGAGCCACCCTTTCCTCTTTCCCTGCTCAGCAGCGCTGAACATCTCACCAGGAGAATGGGAGGAGGGCAGCTCATGGCTCATGTCTCTGACCCAAGCACCAGAGCCCCAAGAGATGAGCGATCTGGAGAACCAGATGCCGTCTGGAAACCTTACAGATCAGGAACCGAGCTGGGGCCAAAGAATGAATTGGGAAGCTCAGCAAATTTGGGGTCACATCTGGGACCCAGAGCAGGGAAGAACCCCTGAGTTGTTAGTGATTGAGTGCTCTTACTGATGTTTGCATTATCGAGCGAGGGGAGGTGTGTGTGTGTTCCTGCATTGGGGTCAGCAGGCTGATCCAGCAGCTTTTCCAAAATGCACGTTAGCATAGCTTTCCCTTGAATCTGCTGTTCCTAGGGGCTCTCGTTGCAGGCACACCCTAGGCATCAGAGACTATTTTGATCCAAAACAGAACTTTTCCAGTTATTAGAGGCTAAACTGAGCCTTTGGCCAGTGTTGGCTTGGGCTGGCTGATGCTCAGTCAAGCGCTGAGGAGTGTCCCAGCAGGAATCCTCCTCTGGGCTGGGGTTTGGGATTTGGGGGGTCTCTCCGCTCCCCAGCTGGGATCCTGGCCCTAGTAGACATGTTGTTTACAGGCCCTCTTAAAGGGCAGCTTGGGGCTCCCTCTCACATTCGTGCACGTTTCTTCCTGCAGATGGAAAGCCGGTTTCCACAGATGTGATTGTTCTGGGCCGGACAAATCTCCTCATTCCTTCCAGCCAGCCCCATCACTCAGGGGTGTACGTCTGCCGTGCTAACAAACCCCAGACCAGGCAGTTCGTTACAGCCGCAGCTGAGCTCCGGGTCCTGGGTGAGTAGAGAGCAGGAGAAATGCTCCAGGTAGCTGTGGATTACCTGGACTGACATCCAGGAGATCTCCAAGAAGTTGTGTTTGTGGCCTGTGCTGGGTTAGATGGGAGCCAGCTTAGAGGCAGGAGGCCCTGGGTTGGGATAGCTCTCGGTGGGAGTGTCACCTCTTTAATTTGGGGTTTAGTTCCTTGTATTTACTGAACCATTTTATGCCTTATTCTTGTTCTCCAGGGTTCCCCCATGGAAATCTCTATCAGCAATTAACTTTCAGTATCGTGGAAGCCAGCAGGGAGAACAGCCTAGGATCAGGGAACGCAGCACATGATTGATACAGAATTTATTTTTCCTTTTGGACAGAGTCTAAATTAAGCCTCTAGAGTCTGCCTGGCAAATCCTATCTTGTAAGCAAAGCTGCTACTGAATAAAACATAGCACTGAGTGGGGAGGAGAAGGGATTTGCTTTGCTATCATTTCCTCCTCCTTCCTGCATTCATTTATCCTCTCTCCTTCCAGCTACACCCAGCATCTCCCAGGCTCCCGAAACCATCTCTCGCACCCGAGCCAGCACGGCTCGCTTTGTCTGCAAGGCGGAGGGCGAGCCAGCCCCCACCATCCACTGGCTGAAGAACGGCCAGACCATCCTCTCCAACGGGCGGGTGAAGGTGCAGAGCAGCGGCAGCCTCGTCATCAACCAGATCGGCTTGGAGGATGCTGGCTACTATCAGTGCGTGGCTGAGAACAGCTTGGGCATGGCTTGTGCCACTGCCAAGCTCTCGGTCATCGTGCGGGAGGGTTTGCCCAGCGCTCCCAAGAAGGTGTCAGCCGTGTCCCTCTCCAGCACCACGGTGCTGGTGTCCTGGGAGCGGCCAGAGCACAACAGTGAGCAGATCATCGGCTTCTCCTTGCATTACCAGCGGGCTGCGGGTAGGTGTTACCTGCCTGTGCAATGCAGCTGTGTTGCAGGTTCACAAAACAGACACAAAGCACAGGTTGACTTTCTTTCCCAGCTAGTGACAAGTGTGAGGCAATTCCAGTTAGTGTAGCCCTTTTCATTGCAGGTAAAGGAATTTTCTCTTGGAGTCAGCGTCAGCCTGTGACACTCCCTGTGGATTAGCTGACACTTACTAACTTGTTGACCAGCGGTAGTGTATCCATGTAGCTGAGTTGGCTGGATTCTAGTGGGACCAGACACGTCTGGAAATTTATTTCTGTTCTTTACTTTTTCCTCCAACGCATTGATTTTATATGCAAAGAGTGTGATTATTAATGGAGGTATTAAACAGCTACAGTGTGTACAGGGGTAATCTCTAAATTATTCACACCCAGAATCTGAAGTGAGACACTCGGGCCTCTTGGGGTCTGTCTTCCCAAACAGCCAGCAAGCCAATACTCTTGCTGAACTGTTGCCAGAGCTCCTCTGAAAATTAAGCTGGAAACTTCAGCTGCTCTAGCATGGATTAAAGGAGCTTGAGTCAAAATGGAGATGTTAACATTGCGGCATTGAATGTTTCTGCCCAAAGAATTCACATAAGAGACGGGTTTTGTGCAAGTGCTGGTGAAATGGGAGAAGACACCATGATTTTTAAGATGGATTTACACTATGGACCTTGTGAGTTAAGTGATTTTTTTTGAGGAGTGTCTTGGCAGTTCACTGACCTGCTGATCAGTGTTTCCTTGGCTCTAGGAACAGATAACGTGGAATACCAGTTTGCTGTCAATAACGATACCACTGAGCTGCAAGTCAAGGACCTAGAACCCAATACCAACTATGTCTTCTACGTGGTGGCATATTCTCAGCTCGGAGCCAGCAGGACATCCTCTTCCATTATTGTTCAGACCCTGGAGGACGGTGCGTTGAATTAGATGGGTAGTGGTGCCTAAAAGATGTTCTTGGTCTGTTCCGTGGTGAGCATTGAATATGCTATAGAGAATACTGTCAGCTCCTAGAAACCTAAACCTACTGCTTCTGCAGCTTCTTGCCAGAAGCCCTTTAAAAAAAGATAAACAACAAACCAACAAAAAAATAAACACCCTGATCTGGGGTGATGAAGGTCATGACAGTGATCTCGCTGACAATGGGGCCCATGAGAAACCTGCAGGAACCGCAGTCAGCTCCTCTGGGCTTTCACCTGGCTAACGTGATACTGCTCCAAACTCGACTCTGGGCCAAACCTGATTTCAACTCCAAAGAAAGACATCTATTGCAATTTGTAGGGTTGGGAGCAGCCTTGAGGTTGGATCCCTTAAAAGCCAATAGTTTGTGTTGATTTTACCATTTATCATGTAGCATTTTGCAAGCAGCAAAGGCAGAGTGCCAGAAGGACAGCTGCCCAACAGGGGAGGACATGTATGGCTTTCAACAGCCTGCAGGACAGAGGCAAGAAGCGATGGTTTTGGCAGACCTCGTGCAAGCCCCTGCTATGCTGCAGGGTGCATGATGTGCTTTTAATAGTCCTGACATAGCGAACTGCCTGGTCCCACGTGTGTGTGTCTGAAGCCTGAGAAGCTGAGTTGAAAGCACGAGAGCTGCCTGCGGCGCAGAGCTGGGATTCCTGAGGGAATGGGGATTCCCAGATGAAGTCTCTTGGTCTGTGAGCCATTTCCTTTAGTGTCTCCTTTGTGCTCCGTGGTACAGTGGAGGCTGATGAGCTGCTCTGTGCCAACCTGCCCAGTTTGCAGCGGACACAGGAGCAGTGTGGTGTGGCCAGCAGGCTCTGATGAGGCTGTTCAAGCTGAGCAGCCCACCATCTCCCCTCCCCAGACACCCCACTGGTGCTCCAAGCTGTTGGAAAGCTGTGGGGTATTGGTTCCCCCTGGGACAGACAGCTTGTCACCAGCGGCTGGGCAGGGTCAAGACCAGGTAGTGGCCTCCAGCCAACTCAGAGAGTTGGCAGAGGTCTCGTCCCAGACTTTGCTGACTTCTCCTTGTTGCTTCTACCCAGTTCCTAGTGCTGCTCCTCAGCTGTCCCTGTCGAGCATGACTCCTGGTGACATCCGTGTGACGTGGCTGCCACCTCCTCCAGAGCTGAGTAACGGCAAGATAACGAAGTACAAGATTGATTACTGCACCCTCAAGGAAGGTGAGGGAAATTGTGTCTTCTGCTCCAGCAGTGTTAACAGCATGTTGCGTCAAGGGGAGGAAGTGCGAAGCTGAAAATGGAGGGACCCCTTTTTACCCAGGAGAGGAAAAGCCCTCTCTTATCCTGGCTCTGCTGTTGTTGGTCGCTTCACACTATCCTGAGATGCCTTTTTCTGTGACTTTGAAGGAGCCTGTGTCCCCAGGGGAATGGCCTGACGCTTGTGTGTTTGTGCTGCCCCATGAATGTCTGCATGAGCAGCCCCTGGGTGCTCTCTGCACTGTGTTTTGGGGGAAGAGTTTCGTGGTGGATGGGGAAGGAGGGTAAATGTGTTTGATTTCTTTAAAATGGAGTCTAATCAAAGTGATCCTTCTGGAAAAAAAAGCAAGCGTCCTGGTCAGGCTGTGTTGCTCTATTGCTGAGTTTTATCTGGTTTTATTTATATTGTCAGACATTATAAGAAGCCTTCAGCAGGGATGGTAACATTTACCTCTGCTGGATGCGGCTGTTCCCATTCCACATGTGTTTGCTTTGCAAATCCTTCTGGGTATTTGCTCTTAAAACCGTCAAAGCTCTGCAGCTTCTCACTTCCCAGGGTCATGATTCTTACTCAGAGAAGGATGGGGAGTGTGATGAAGTGCTGGACATGTTCCCATGTGTTTGATCTGGATTAGCAGTCTGTGCTGTGACTCCTGGCTCTTGCTTTTTTGCCCTGAGCCTGCACGTGGCTCTGTGGCATCGTAAAACCTTGGAAACGTTTGCAGCCCAGGGATCACACTCAGCAATATGCTGTTACATAGCAGGGACGGTGCTCCCAGCTGAGTTTACACCAGGTGAAGCTGAAAGGCAAGACCTCGTTCACCAAACAGGCAATATGAATCTTCAGCAAGATCAATTAGTTGTTACAGTGAAAATCCCAGGCCATTCTCAGTTTAAATTTCCTGTTATCTCCCTTATGAACTTGGGTGGGCTGAAAAGGGAGTGATAAAACCTCAGTCTGGTGTGGTGAAGGTGTGAATTTCGCAGAAAGTAGCGCTGCTGGATGGTTCTGGTTCAAATTAAAGTGAGGATTTAAATACAGCAATGAGAAGCACTGGAACATACCATCAGCTACCGTTGCCTGTGCTCACGTTCTGCCATCACATCGGGAAGGTTCCTGATGGCTCCCCTCTGGGCAGGCTCGGTGTTTGAATGTGATGAAGGGGATTGTCAGTCAGGATATCAGCTCTGCCCGGTCTTTAGTTCTAGTTTTTCCCTGTGGCGTGAGATTGCACTGGGCAAAACCAAGCTGCTGGGCTTTGTGGCTGCTCAGATGTATTGCCCTGTGACTGGGGAAACCATGTTTTCAATGCTGTCTCCTTGGTTCCAGCAGATCAGGTTACCTCCATTGAAGTGGGTGGAAATGAGACACAGATCACTCTCTACTCGCTCCATCCCAACAAAGTATACAAAGTCCGCATCGCGGCCAGCACCAGCGTGGGCTACGGGGCCCCTTCGGAGTGGACCCAGCATCGGACCCCTGACAGAGACAACCAGACCCATGGTAGGAGGCTGGGACTCGGGTGGGGTGTGCAGGACACTGGGGAACTCGAGGCGTGATCGAAGATGTTTGCTTTCATTAGGGAATTGTAACCATTGGTTTTGGTACCCAATTTTATCTTTCTGTTGAGCAGCCCCTATATGTTTTGCTGCTTGCCTCATCCTTCCTCCATGTACAGCTGTGAAAATTCTTAAAAAAGAAAGAAGGATAGAAACAAAACCCTGAAACTCCAGTGTTATGACATTTGGGAGTGGATAGACAATTCTGCCAAACAGATCTGAGCCCAAGTCAGGCTCCTGCAGTGGTTAAAGATGGCATTATCTCAGAATACATTGAGAAATTCCCATAGTGGCTTTGTGACATTGTTTTTTCCTGTATCACCTGGTTGGTAATGTCAACAGTAGAGCGTACCTGTACCACTCTGTCAGCCAGCAGAGACATCCCACTCACAGGACAGCCTTTCCTCACACCCCCCCTCAGTGCCAAGGACTGGAGGGATTCAGTAGAGCAAGGAAATGGAGACAAGTGGCTCAATGGTTTTCTCTTGTCTTTTCTTCTAGTTCCGTTTGCCCCGACAGAATTAAAAGTCCGAGCGAAGATGGAGTCTCTCCTGATAACATGGCAGCCCCCAGCCAACCATGCCCAGATATCTGGCTACAAACTCTACTACCGAGAAGTGGGCCCGGAGGAGTCCAGCGATGAAAGCCCTTTGGATGGTGCTGAAGATGAGACCTGGGACGTGGGACCCATAAAACTAAAGAAGAAAGTGAAGCAGTACGAGCTGACCCGACTAGGTTAGCTGCTTACATCTTCTTAGCACTTAGTGTGGAAGCCCAGGGTCTGTCTCTTGCACTTTGTAGCAGTCCTGGGATGCTTCCAAGAGGCTCAGTTGTCTGCTTTACAGCAGATACATAAGACCAGGATCATGTGAGATCTTTTTAAGAGCACCCAAAATCATTTCTGCAGGGGGGCTCTGGGGAGTTTGTTCTATGCAGAATTTAAAACACAGAAGTTTCTGACACCAGTGTAGCAGGGATTGCATTTTTAATGAAGGGCTACTAATATACTTAGTATATGCTAATAAGTGGATCTGAACAATTAATGTTTTTTTAATTGTGTCACTATAAAGAGTGCCTAGATTAAAATCTCTGGCCAGGACAATGATCTCTCTTTCCCTGTGTATTTCTAAGAAGCTCCGTAATTGAATGCTGTTTAAAATCTATCTTTATTAAAGTGCAGAGATGGGTTAATTCACAGTCTGCTAATTTTGGGTCATTATTTTCTTCCACCTCCCCCTACGGGAAAAGAGGTAGAAGACTGAGTGTCCGTGGCTGGAGAGCAAGTCTGTCCTACAGTCAGATTTGCCTGTGCTTGGTGTTTCTCATAAGGAGTTAGACGTTTCTAACATCTGATTGTACTAATTAGTTGATTTGCCCATTGATACAGGCTGGAGAGAGAGAAGAGAGTTGTGGCAGATGCAACCTTGAAACAGGGTTCTGCTTCTTAGGGTTCTTCCACCCCCCACTTCATGCTTCATCCCTGTTACTGCCCAGTGAGCTGAGACTGAGGGCGAGTGTTTCTCGTGCTGGTTCATCTTACGCGTCTGGCACATATATTATGTATGGTGTAAAGGTCAGGCTGCAGCACCTGGAAAGACAGTTTGTGTCATCGCTAAGGAGGTTTCCAGCCATGTTGCAGCCATCCTGCCACTGCGAGGGTGTTAACAGTTATGAGTTTCTCTGAAGAATTTAGGTCTGTAATTATTGCGCCGTGGAAACCACATGTGAACATCATCACGCGCTGCACTAACCACTGGCAAGGCAGTTAGCAGAGGGGCTCGGGACTGGGCTGAATTGGTTCCAAATGCTCTGGCATGGTGATGCTGAGAAGGCTGCTTGTTCTTCTATAATTACTTCCTTAAATTTGGGCATCCGTCAAGCCCTAATGGTTTCCTTATGATGTGGTGGTTGTGTATCGGCTATCATCGTGTCAGGAAGAGAGTCTCGGGTTTCTTCCAGCCGTGGATGTTCTCTTTTCTCCCCCTTACACTGGTGAATGACATGCTCCTGCACGCGTATGGTAAAGGAAGAGGTCAGGAATCTGGCTGTGCAGAGAAAGGCAGGGGGTCTGGACATAAAGCAAGGAAGAGGAGTGACTGGAATTTAGAAGGGTTTAGGTTTATGGCAGGGAACTACCCTGTGCAGGTACTTAGATCTGCATTAGGGGGCTTGTAGGCAGAGTGGGTAACACCTCGGGAAAGGTTGGCAGCCCTAATGTGATCTACACCTCTGTACATCGGCTGATTTGGGATCAGCCACAGGGATTTCCCAGCTCATGGATGTCTGTCCGGGAAGCACAGCAGTGGAAACCTCTCCCAAGATCCCTCTGTAAAAACAAGTGAAAAATACCCAGTTCTGTCTCTTGGGAGTATCTCTGGATGTCAGGGAAAGGGGGCTGAATGTTGGTGAACGGTACTCTGGTGGAAGAGGGAAATTTGCCCGCGCTGGCCCATTGGAGGTGCGCTGTTGAAGAGGTGTCATGGATGAAACGACAAATTCGGTGAAGAGATAGAATAGAATAGAATAGAATAGAATAGAATAGAATAGAATAGAATAGAATAGAATAGAATAATTTCAGTTTTTTTTTTCCCCGGGAGCACAGCAGGGCAAGACAGGAAGCACTTTGTGGGGAGACAGCTCCTTTTGAGGCACACCTGAGACAGAGGTGGATTCTCTGTCCTCTTCTCTGTCCTTCAGGCTTCCTCATCCTTTACCTTACCCTCAACATCTGCCTTCTTGATTTTGCCTTTGTCCCAGCTATCTCCATTTGAGCTGTCTGAAATAAAAGACGACTTTTCTGCCACGCTCATGCTTTCCTCTGGAGCAAACCACGTCTCCTTAGAGCGCTATTGCTAATGACATGCCTTGTGTCTTGTCTGAGAGGTATGTTCTGAAATCCTGTGAGAGAGGTGGGCAGCTGTTTAAAGGCACGAAAGAAATAGAGCAATTTCATGAGCCCACAAAATCAAAAGGAAGCCATCCTGAATCACCAGGAGGGCTTTTCCCTGAGAAATTCTCATTCATTTCATCTACATTGTAGCAGTTTAGTCTCTGTAATGGTGTGCAACTACCAGGGCTGTAATTTCCATGAAAAATAAGCAGTAAGGATCTGATCCTGATCTGATCCTGTCTTCCACATTCCCATGAAGGAGGAGTGCATTCCTCTGGGAGTGACTCCCTGGAGATCAGGGTATTTTCCCACTTACAGGAAAGTATGGCGTATGGCATCTGGCCAACATAACACCTTGAAAAACTGAATGAAACAACATATTTAGCGTATTGGATATATTACACAGTTGTCCAGATTAGTGATTTGAAATGATCTGGACTAGATTATTCTGCTTATATTTAATGTATGATGGAATGCAGTGAAATACATCTGTTTTCGTGCTGCCTACTAGCTTCTTGACAGCTTGATAGAGCTTTATGTCTGCATGTTCTAAGAGCTTGAACATCTGGGCCTGTGTATGAAAATTGAAGCCAAGCCTCTGACTGGGAAATCCAAAATAACCCTCTTTCCAGAATGTGAATTGCTTGATCTTGTAGTAGAGCTTCTCTGGCTTCACGTGGAAGTGGCTGCTGCATTGATCCTACCCAGGGATGGAGATGGAGGACTTGTCCTTTCTTTCACTTCATTCTCCAGCAGGAGCTGCCCGCAGCTGCGTCACATCTGTGAGCTCTTCCCCATGGTTTTGGATCACGTCATCTGCCCTGAGCTCGTGTCCCAGTGAAGCCCAGCCAAACGCTCAGCCAGGAGGCGGGGTGTGTGTCCTGGCGAGAGAAGGGCTCTGGGGCTCTTTGTTCCACCAAGCCCGGGGTCTCAGCCATTTGGAAGTTGAGCACCCTTTGGCCTCTTCCCCCTTGTGTGGATTTGAAGCGCTTTCCTGTGGCTGGAGAGTGTGGAAATGCAGATCAGGCTGCCTCGGAGGCAGACAAAACTCTGTTTGCTTTTGGGATTCTTTCAGGGAGAAAAATGTGGCTGAACTGTTTTTATATTCTGAGCGCGAACATGTGTTGTGGAGCAGAGAAAGCCTTTGGTAATTGGTACCATTAGCCTCTGGGAGCGTAATCAGTGCAGTAATAATAAAATTGGCATCAATAAGAAAGGTTTTATTCTGCTTACGTTGTCTGGCAAAGAGAGCAGTGATCTATCAGGGCAGGGAATGAACAGGCACGTCCCAAATTAACAAACTTCATCAATGCGCTGCAGCCAAGGCAACCAAAGACAGCCCGGACTGCTCTCGCTGAGCTGCTGAATGGGCTGGCTGCTGAAGAGGGAAGCTTATTGGAGAACTTTCTATCTCCCAAGTTGTTTCCTTGATTAAACATCTCCATTAAAAAAATCCTCAGATGTCATTTAACACAGCAGAGGAGTGTTTTAGCTGAGGAAAGGCCAGAAGAAAGAGGGAAGTGAATTTTGGACCAAGGCAGCAGAGCTTAGAGACAGAGCATCCTGTCCTGCAGCTCAGTTTGTGTCAAAGTGTGATGTTCCCCATGGAACCTGATGGACCCACAGGTCTCTAGTGTGGGTTTTGTGTGCGCTGTTGCTTTTCTAATTGCAAATCAAGAAACTCTGCTGTGAAGGCAAAATAGTCACTGTGCAACAAAAGCTGACAGTGACTTAACGGGGCGTGTGAGGACTTGCTGGAAGGAAGATCCTTATGGCAGGGGATAAATCAGAAAGGACTTCAGAAATGGAAGGTGCATTTTGGAGAGGAGAGGGTGTCCATGCTCCCCAGGAATAAGCAATGCATTGAGGGAGAGAGAGGAGTCGTCATGTGTAGGTTTCTTAAGTAGTTTGCAAGGGAGAAAAGTCAGGAGATCCTGAGATGATGTGCTACAGGCCATGACACTGGTTAACCCTTGGTGGTTGGGGCAAGTCCGTTTGCTGCTGCTGATTTCTGTAAAAAGTGAAGGGAGAATTAGAGAGCAGCCATGACGATACGTGCACCAGCTGTGAGATGGTATTGGAATGTGAAAAGCCTGTAAGAGGAAGGGGGGGCTCCCTGATGTATTTTAGCAACTACAAGTCTGTTTAAGGTACTTTCATGGATGATGAGAAAAGCTGGTCAGATCAAAGAAAACTTGTCTAACTGGGGAGGGGTGGTGACAAAACTAACCCCAGACAAACCCTGATTGATTTTTCCAGCTCCTGGGAAACTCTATGAGGTGAAGCTGGTGGCATTCAATAAGCATGAAGACGGTTATGCAGCGGTTTGGAAGGGCAAAACTGAAAAGGCACCTGCGACAGCAGTAGGTGAGGAATGCCCCTCGTTTGTTGTCTGTCTCTTCTGCTTGGCATGTGGCTTCAAAGGAAGGGTAGAGGTAAAGTTACAGAAGATGAACTTGAAGGACAATACGAAAACGGAGAAGATCCCAGTATAAGGAAACACCCTTTGACAGTCATTGCAAATAGAACTGGAGGAATATGTTGGGAAGGAGAGAAAGGAGCAGAATATCCCCTTTCTCAAGAGGGTGGTTCTTTTACTGGGCATGGATGACCCTTCACTGTGTTCCCTCTGTCCCTGTTTTATTCTGTTTTCTGTGTCCGTGGTGGCTGTCCCTGGCCTTAGTGTCACATGTGTCGTCACATCTCTTTTCTTCTTGTCTTGCACCATAGATCCCCCTGTGCAGAAGGGTCCTCCGCTGCCTCCAGTCCAAGTCTATGCAGAGTCCAACAGCTCAACTTCCATATGGCTCAGGTGGAAGAAACCTGACTTCACCACAGTCAAAATTGTCAACTACACTGTGCGCTTCAGCCCTTGGGGCCTGAAAAATGCCTCTCTCGTTACGTACTACACAAGGTAAAGTGGGTTTATCTGCCAGGTATCGCTCATGACAGGAGTAAACACAGGGCAGGGGGAACCTTTATGGAAGTTCTGGTGCTGAGCAAAACCCTGGGTGTTTCACATGCTGGAAAGGTCTGCCTTGGTCACAGGTACATTCAGAGGTGGTGAAATGTGGCACTGAGACTTGTCCATGGCTTAAACAGCAGGGGATCCTTTACAGACTGTTCTTTGCATCTTCTGTGCTCTGATCAGACCTTAAATCCTCATTTCCCTGTTAATAACAAAGCCAAGTGAAATAATGGCCGTTCTAAAAGCATTCATGATTTGTGAGATGGTCCTCACAACTTTGGTTTAAAAATTGCTAGAGTTTAAGCAGTTATAATAATTTGGGGATGTATTTTAAATCCGGATTCCTGAGTGGGTTTCCAGCCTGTAACCAGGCTGTGTGTTCAAGCTTTTCTCTGCAAGTACATCAAAAATGGTCCTGGAGGCTGGGAACCTACTTTGCTCTGTAGCTGGGACCTGAGTGCTCTTGTGTTCACATGACTGTAGGAGATGAAGCATTAGATGAAAAATC
Source organism: Tringa tobata (assembly GCA_033628505.1). Classification (NCBI taxonomy): domain Eukaryota; kingdom Metazoa; phylum Chordata; class Aves; order Charadriiformes; family Scolopacidae; genus Tringa; species Tringa tobata. Next base: position 1,449,550 of record JAHREE010000293.1, read on the forward strand.
AAATACTGTAGGATTTCAGATAATCTCTTACAGTGCTTCTGGTAAGCTACCAAGGTGGCAGTTGGTGGCAGAACCATCCGGTGTTCATGGCCTTGTGAATATGTCCTCTTTTGGCAGCTCGGATGAAGACATTCTCATCAGTGGGTTGAAGCCCTACACCAGGTATGAGTTTGCCGTGCAGTCCAATGGCGTTGGCATCGATGGGCCCTTTGGCAGTGTGGTGGAGCGCTTCACCCTTCCTGACCGTGAGTATTTATGGGAATTGAGTCCTGATTTCTCCTGGCTTTTCTTGGATCTCTGTCAAATCCCTCCTGATGTGCCCTTGAGAGATGTGGTGATCTCAGATCATCTCCAAGCTCTGGTGCCCCTGAGTACTTAAAAGGCCGAGAGGCGCCAAGCATGCCAGTGGCTTTCTCAAGCCCATCAAAGGAGTGGTCCTCTCTAAACACAGACGAGCACGTTACTGTGGGATTAATTCTGGGTTCAGAGAAATCCTGCTCATCAAGGAGAGCTCTGGCATTCAGCTTCACAGAGCAACAGTTGTGGGCTTTGAAGGTGTGGTGTCCTGCTCCTAGCTGGAACTAGGATGGAGAAGAAAGCAACGAGGAGCAGGGGTGTGCTAGGGACATTCTTTCAAATATGACCAACATTGCAGTGTCAAAGCTCTGTGGCTTCGTCACCGCTGTCATGTTTCCCTTGGCTGGTTGGCCACAACACCCTGTATTGGGCTCAGCAGCCTCCCCTCTGTGCTCTCCACAGCTTGTTTGGAGCAGATGTCTGGCCACCCAGGTCACTGGGGATTTTATGCTTGAAAACGTGACCGTGCCACCACTGAGAAGGGTTCACAGAAGACACAGACCACTCATCATGCCCCTCAGGCTGCTTGTCTCATTTCTGCTGTTCATGCTGGGTCTTTACTTTTCTCTCAGGTCCCTCAACCCCTCCATCTGACCTGCGGCTGCACCCGCTCAACCCCTACGCTGTCCAGGTGCACTGGTGTCCCCCTGCTGAGCCCAACGGCATCATCGTGGAGTACCTCATCCTGTACAACGCCAACAACACGCAGCCTGACGACATGTGGACCTTGCTGACGCGAGAAGGTGAGCCTCCTCGAGGTACCATAATACCCCACCAGGTTCTCCTCCTCCTGCCAGCTTCCTTGCCTTCAGGGCCGTGGTTATTCCATCCGGCTGCCCTGATTTTTGAGCACATAAACATTCAGGAGCTCATGCTGCCAGCTTCTTGGAGCACGTGCTAGGCCTTGCTCCTGGTCATCTAGGAGAGTCCAGGGACAGGATTACTGAGAAATTGTGCAAGTCTAGGACTGAAATAGCCATTATCATCCAGTAAATATCCTGAGATACAGTAGTTCCCAGGAGAATGTATGCCAGCAACACCACGTGCACTCTGTAGCATCAGCTCTTTAAGCAGCAAGTCTGTTAATACTGAAGAGGTGTATGAATTACCTCTTAGAGCTCATGACACAAACCCCCTCTGTTCTGAGGGTCTAACAGAATTCCACTGTGGCTTTGCTGCAGCCTCTGAATACTCTTGAAACTGCATATTTTAAACCTCTTTTGACTTTTGCCTTTTGATTAGGAAATATCTTCAGCACTGAAGTGCATGGCCTGGAAAGTGATACCAGATACTTCTTCAAGATGGGAGCAAAGACGGTGGTGGGCTCTGGTCCCTATTCAAACGTGAAGGACGTGCACACCCTCCGGGAGAAGTTGTCTGGTAGGAGTTTCCCCCTTGTCCTGGTGCAGGAAGCGAGTCGCTTAGCTGAAGACCGTGATTTGTTCAGCAGCAGCATTTGTGTTTGCCGAGCAATGGCCCCATGTCACCGCTCGGGCTGAGAGATGTGACTGTGTGTGGGCCAGTGCAGAGGGTCATGGCAGGGTCCTCAGATGTGTGGCTCCACAGGCAGCTCCAGAACCTGTCCCCGAGAACTTCGTCTCTCTTCCCCATCCCAGCTCCTGTGGGGAGGGCACGTGCAACCTGCATCTTGCTGCCTTTCTGTTAGACCTGTGTAGCACGGAATTAATGAATGTGCATAGATGTCACTTTGCTTTGAGCTCTTCTAAATCATCACTGCCAAGTAATCTTCCTGTACGTGTATAGAGGCATCACCTGGTTTTAGTGAAGCTGGTGCTTCTCTGAACAAAAGATATTTTGTACCTTCTTCCCCCTTGCAGCTGAAATATCTGTCCTTCCCCTTCCAGATGTTCTGGATATCCACTCTGTGACGGGAATCATCGTGGGGGTCTGCCTGGGGCTGCTCTGCATACTCTTCTGCATGTGTGCCAGCTTCCGCAACAGCAAGCAGAGGTAGGTGTCACCTCGCCTTCGGGAGGTGAAGGATGGAGACAAAACCCACTGTGAGCATCTTTCCACGTTCTGCTGGGCTGTTTGGGATGTGGTATATGACATCAGTTAATACAAAGATTGAGTCTTGGGAGTGCTAGCTAGCTCAGGAGCATATTTAGTATAATCTTTTCACTGATTTATTTTCTCAGTAGTTTCTCTTTGATTTGCTTTGTTAGACTAAGAGGTTTTTTTACAGAGAAAAAAAAATACCAAGAAAAGGGAGAAAACCACTGTTTGCCAGATTATTACCTGTATGTGTGTGGGCAGTGTTCCTGCTCCTGAGGTCGGACAGCTGTAAGGATGTTTGGAAAAGGTTTGTTAACTTTCAGTTGGGAAAGAATTCCCAGTGACTGACAGGCTGGTTTAAGACGGGTTGGACTGGGCACAAAGCCCCTGGCTGTCCCAGGGGTCTCAATCCAGCCACAGGCATTTGGACAGACTGTGATCAGAAAACAACTTACTAGTTGTTGAAAAGAGCTTTGAGCTGGCAGCAGATCTCAGGACTAGTAACAAGAAACTTCTGAAGTCTCATCCTAACGTGGCCATCAAATCTTTCTGTCCTGTTGCATCTCTTACCTGTGAAGCAGAGATGACAGGACTGACACACGTCCCCAGGGGCGAGGGTTAGAGAGAGCTTGCTCTGGTGCTGGGACTTGTGTTGTCTCCTGGTGAGAGGAGGGGTGGCATCCAGCACTGTGCTTTGTATGAGCTCTAGGTTTAGTGAAGGTGGTGAAGAGATGCCTCTGAGGAGAGGTTGCTGCAGCAAAAGCTGTAATTGTAGGATGTGGATGGAGTATCTCCCTCCTCAGCAGTTACTTGGGCCTGGTCACTTCCCCAAGGACAAGCTAAGTGACTTGGAGAGGATCACAGTCCAAGGCTGTTGGGGACAGAAGAAAGTGAGGCTCACAAGAGATGTCACCTCTTGCTTGTTTTCCCTCAGGGAGGCTCTGCCAGGCCTGGATTCCCAGGCAGCCGGCAACCACACTTACTACCACCGGAGCAGGCAAGGGGTGGCAGCTCCCAGTGCCACCTCGGATTCGCATGAGCTGGAGTCCCTCATGTCCCCGCTCCCGGAGGATGCACCTGTGCCCCTGGGGGACATCACAGAACTGACAGAAGTGCACAGCCTCATCCACACAAGCCTCCCTGAGGACATCCTCCATGGGAAGAGGAAGGTAAGGACCCCTGCATGGTGGCTGGGCTCCCACCCTAGGCAAGAGCCTTTGCTTGGTCTGTGGCTGCTGGAAAGCCGGGGTCTGATCTTGTCCTGGCTCTGCAAGGTTCTGTTAGTCCAGGCCACAGGCTGGTGCTGGGCAGCCGTGCTTTTCCCTCTCTGTAAAACCCAGTGGCTCCATCTCGGCTGTCAGATCTAAGTTTGGGATCCCAGAGCCATCTACCACCCTTTTTCACCTCCTGGGACAGTGACCATTCATCCCCAGAGAAGCAGTTACCAGACTTTGGGCTGCAGAAAGCTGCTCTTTGCTGTGGCATAGAAATGGTGTAAAAAAGTGTGATGTCCAGAGTAGATCCTCTGCCTCCCAGAATACTCTTTTGCTTAGAGTAAAAGGAGCTTTGTCCATAAATGGTGTGTTTGCTGGAGCACTCTTGAAGATACATAAAAGATGAAATTGTGGTTTATTTGTGAACCTTACTTTTTGTAGCAGTCTTTTCCTACCCTGCTGGGTTTGCCTGACATCGCATTGTCTTTCCCTCATCCCTGCCCATTTCCTCTCTCAGGCTCGCCTGAAACATTTCATTCCATTAGGGAACCTTTAATTGGCCTAATTTAGTTAATCTGTTTATGTCTCTCTTTGTAGCCCAGGGAGAGCATGTAAAGTAATTAGGAGGTTCAGTAAAACAAATGCATTGTGAGCGCATGGGATTTCACGTTTGCATCAACGATGTGCGCGCGTGTCACCGGAGGGAAGGTGAGTTCAGGATACCTGGCTCACCACGAGACACCTCCTTGCTGCTGGTGGTGGCGTTGGATATGGTCTTCTGGAAACCCAACGTCTTCTGCTGGCTTTAATGGTCCTGTGAGCTGAAGCTGTGCTCTTGGCCGTCCCCATGTGCTGAGGCAGATGAGCGCTCAGCTGCAGGAGAGGGAGGTGGTTTGCAGCCAAGCCGCATCTATGGATTTTGGTGGAATGTTGCTGCCTGCTTGGACCCAAGCCGAAGAGTGTGAGGAATTTCCTACAGCTCTTTCTGTTAAATAAGGAACAAATGTTTTCAGTGATGGTGACTTACCCTGAGAACAGGTCGGGGTGGGGGGAAGCTCCCTCCCTTGGGAGGCTTTTCTGGGGGCAGCATATCCAGATCTCCCTTCCAAAGCAGCGATCCTCTCTGCAAAGGTTTACATGAAGGTTTTCACCGGTGCAGATTTCTCCACGGGCTGGAGAGGGCAGTGCCAAAGCCTGGCTGCTCGGGGCTCAGCCTGGGAGTGTGGGGCCCCCAGTATCTGTGGCAGAGGCTGGCAGTGTCAGGCAGCAGAGTTATGTTCAGACATCAGAGCTTCGGGGAGAAGGGCAATTCTGGCTTTAGTGTCTCTGCCTCCCTAATTGCATGGGGAAAGGCCACCAAGAGTTAAATTCACTGAGGTTTTTTGCCAGCACAATAACGAGCTTGTTTTTTTGATGGGTGTGGATAGGGAAGCAAGGATGGCTGAGGAGCAGCCACATGCAGCCACCCAGAGAGCAGCGTTGTCACCCCTGTGACCGGCGAGGATGACCTGGCAGGTGAAGGAGAGCTGGAGTGGTGACCGGGAGCAACAGGCTGTTGTTGCTGGGAGTGGGCACTGGAGGGAGATGTGCTCCCACGCAGGAGACCCTGCTCCTTCCACTGCCCAGTTCCTGCTGGAAGTGCCACCTGAGCCAGCCCTGAGCATCGCTGCATCCTCCCCGTACTCTTGACGTGTATAATCAAGGGTGGAAAGACTCAGGCCACAAACGTTTTTATGCTGCGGTTTCCAAGAGGCCACACATCTGGGTGGCGATGGGATTTTACCTGGCTGGGTGGGCAGGGAGCTGGGCAGGTCTCACAAGCACGGCCAGTGCACGGGTCCCCACAACAGAGGTAAATCAGAGTGAGCTGAAGCTGGGGGGGTGTGTATCTCCCTGCTTGCAGACAAAATGCTACTAGCCAAGGTCCAAGAGTGGGTTGTGGGTTCCTTGGGTTGTCTTATGAGCTGCAAATAGCATCCTCCAGTGTCCATTTCAGCTGCTCTGCCAAAAGCCCTCGGGGACCCTGCCTGGAACTGCGTGTTGCTGGGAGCTTTGTACCCCACAGTGACCAACTGCCTTTGTTGCCTTCTCTTTTCTTCTCTCGTGCTGTTTGCGGTTAGGGCTGTGAAAACCCACAGCAAGGAATGTGGTGGAGCCACAGGAAAGAGAAAATCCTTGTGGGAGGAAACTCCTGGTCCAGCTTGGCAAGGGGAAACTCCCCAGGGTGCTCTCGGTCGGGAACTATCACTTGCAGTCCAAGTCAGTGAAGAAAGGGAGTGAGAAATGCCTCGAAGATCCCTTTTATTTAACAGCATATCATGTCACCACAGAGCTCAGATGTTGGCTGGGACAGACTCTTAGTCGGATGCTGCTGCCGCTGTTGGGCGGGTTTGTGTAGCTGTGATGCCAAGGAACTGGCAGCTCCAGGCCTATGTGACCTTCTCCAGTTGCCTGCTGGGCCCTCCGTCCTCAAGTTATGCTCCTGAAACTTGTTTTGTGTTGGCTGGTAGCACTTGCCGTTAGCAGTGAGTGGCAATGAGAGCTGCTCCCATGCTTGCAGGCTTTTCACGTGCTGGCTCGTTCCTTAGAATTTCATGGATTGTTCTGTATTGGTTTTATTCTTACGGCAGCCGGAGACTCCAGTGGAGATTGGAGGCTCCGTGTTGTTAGGAGATGTACAAGCACAAAGAAGGGACTGTCCCCATGAGTGACTGTCATTTTTTAGGTGTGGGGACTGGAGAATGGTGAGAATGAGGGCAAGAAGTCTTTGTCAATGCTGAGACTGGAACTGACTCCTGCAAAGAATTGCAGGGAAGGGCTTTGAGAAGTCCCCTTATGTGTTTTCAAGTCAAGATCACCAGTTCCTTCAAATGTAGGGCTGTGATTCCTCTCGAGCTGTTACAAGCAATGCTGGGGGTGCAGGATGGTGCAAGGGGAAGGTGGGACATTCTCTGTGCCGCTGGAGAGCTCACGGGAGCCCTCTGGCCACCCTGCCCCTGCTTGTGGGACAGCAAGGTGCTGCCGTGGCCAAGCTGTTGACACAGGTCCCCTCTGGCCAGCTGACAGCTCCATCGGGCAGGAGTTTGCTCGGCCATTTAGTGGGCCCTTTTCCTTCCTTTCTGTGCGTTTCCCAGTGGTCACACGTGAGGTTTTGTAAACACACTGACAAGTGATTCTCCTCTCTGACTCTCTTCCCTTTTCAGGTGACCCCCAGAGCGATGCCCTCAGTAGCCCATGGTATAAATAACGCAGGGGCTGTGGTGGTGCAGCTCTGCTTCCCCTGACAGATGGACTGAGGATGATAAAATGGCTCCGCTCCAGACATCTCTGTCACTGCTGCTTTTGGGCCAAGCAATTTAGGGGGTGGGGGAGAATGTTAAAAAGCATCTGCTTTCCATGGAAGACTTCAGCTTTTCATTGAGTGAAGCCAAACCCAAGCGTTTTGGCTCAGAAATGTTTGCGGTTATGCTTCTTGCAAGCTGGATCCTTCCTTGCTCGCTGCCCCTGCTCCTTCCCTGTGGGCCTCCTCCCCACGAGGACTGCGTTTCCCACGAAGCATCCCGATGACTTTGAGAGCAAAAGCTGTAACGCATCAGGGAACTTGGATCTACCCGGCTTGTTTGTCATTTTCGTGTTGAAATTTTTTCTGTGTGGAAAAAAACAAAAAAGTCCTAATGTTTTCTGAAAAGTTTTAGATGAGGGCTGTGCTGCCGTTGACAGCTGACGGAGATTCTCCTTTATCTGGTGGGGGGAGAGGTCTGTGTTACGTTGCATCTTGTTTAGAAGCCCGGCTGTGGGCAGGGATGCTGTGTGTTTGCATGGTGTGGAGCTTTCCCACTCCCAGCAACGAATCCTTTCTCTCCGATGTGACACCCTTAAAAGCTGGACACATCTGAAGTGTCCCCAACCTTGTTCTCCACAGGATTTCAGGCTAGTTTAAAGAACCGTCCTCTTAAAACAGGGAAGGTTTCAAGATCAGCATTTCCTATACGTTCATTCTCAGCTCGTATATTCGCGTGAAATCATTACTTGTCACTGGGAAGGTAACGTGATCTAGGCACATTTTTACCAGTTGGAGTTTCTATAAAAAGGCTAAAATGAAAAGGCTTGTTTGCTTTGATAAGGATTTAGCTGTAATGGAAACACCTTTTACTGGAAGATGTTTTTATTAGTTTTCATTTCTTGTGTTTGCAGTGAACTGACAAAGGGATTTTTCCCTCTCTAAATTAGTATTAGATTGACACTCCTTGCCCTCATTACTCTATTGTAAAAACCAAAAGGACATTTCCTTGTCTTCCTTCAGCCATTCACTAGTCCCCATCGAGTAGAAAGAAAAAGTATCATTTATTACAGCAAAAGGTACTGCTTAAAAAAGCATAGGAGCTTTCAGGCACACAAGACCTTCTCAGGTCTGTGATGAAAACAGACCTCGAGTTAATTGCTGCTGCCCAACCTTAGACACTGAGCCCCAAGAGGGATTTTATATTTTTGGTTTTTTCCTCTCAAACATAATGTGCTTGAACAACACGTGGGATATAGGCCATGTTGTGTGGCTGATGGTTTTTTCTGTTTGTTGAAAGTTGCAAACTGGTACAAAACAAGTTTGTTCTTCGTTGCAGCCAATTTCAGCCAGAGCCGAACAGGCTGTTCCCAGAGTCATCAAAACCTATGTAAACATGGCAGATTGACGTTTCCGCTAACAGATGGTCCCTTGGGGATTGCAGGAGAGCTGCCTGGTTCTTTCCACGTTTTTTGGTATTCACAAGATGCCTGCAAGAAGGTTTTCAAGTTTGCTCTGTGTGTGTGTGCGTACGCGTAGGATGCTCAGATCTTTCTGATGGCAAATACGCATGTGAGCATCTATAATAGGACACACATTTGTGTGCGTGTGTGCATATTTGTGTAGGTTCAACGCTGAAATTTCCAGGCAGTATTTGCTCAGTAACGTATGTTCCTTGGAAAAGGCGCAGAAGCCATCAGTCAGCGCCGTAGCTGCGGAAAGCCTTTCAGATGGCAGCAGAAGAGAATCCAACACGTTCCTCGAGTGCTCGCGTGTAGTGATATTCCTTGTTGTGAGCTCTCTGTGATCGCTTGGTTGGTTTCTAGCTATTAAACTGCAGTTTAATGATTGTCCACTTAGAAAGGGAGCAATTAGGGAATGCTCTTGGCTCAGAACGTATTGTTGAAGATTTCAGAGAGAGGAATGGCAAAGATGCTGCCTCCAGCATCCCCTTCTAAATTAGCAAATGCTTGATATCCAGAGCGCTGGGTTCAGACATCGCTGTTCTGCAGGGTCCTGTCATGTAAATGAGGCCTTTTACTACTTGTTTTCTTAAGGTTTGATCCTGAGGGAGCAGCAAAGCTCCTAGGACTTGGTGTTAGAGCTGGGACGTAACGCTGCTCTGCCTCCCAGGAGGTGTTGAGCCCCTGTGGCACTGAAGTCGGGGTGGACAGAGAGCGCTCGGGAGAGGCTCCAGCAGCTCTTCAGCACATACATGAGCACTTTTAATGTGCCTTCTGCCAGCACCGACAGCACGAGGTAGCATTTGCTTCTTGCTAAATAGCTGACTTAGGAATGCCTGGCTCACATACAACATCTGGTCGTGTATTTCTACCTAATTTCCAGCCAGATGGACCGAGGCACAAGGAGGTCGAATGACTCACGCAAGGTCAGGCTGATGTCAGAAATCTCCTTGCCATCTCGGCTGGACTCGTGCTCCGGTGCCTGTTGTTGGAATAGATCTGGCCTGCCTAAGAAGCATCCACATATGCAGCACAGAAACCTGGGTTTCTCCTGCCTGACAGCAAGCACTAGGTGGTTAGTGAGTTTGAGTCCATGCGCTGTTATATCTTCACCCTACACAACCATCGTGCTCACGCCACCAGTATTCTGTGTGCACACTCACAGAAGGTCAGGTCAGGGTTTTCTCTTCCCTTCAGCCTTGCATCGTCCTCTCTCTTCCATCCAGGCAACGTGTGACACCCGTGGAATGAGCCCAGAGATAACTGGCTCACGTGTGCCTTAAATCTGAGTGTGTGCCTGTGTGCATACATGTATATATATTTGAGTCAGCAGCGAGGCTGAGCTCAGGTATACGCAGGACAGCCCAATAAAATCAAAACCTGGAAAGAAAATACTTTTCTGCCTGTGAACTAATAGTCTGAGCTGTTAAATAACTTCAGCTCTTAAAGGCACGCATTTCCCATACACAGAGGTGTGCATTCAACAGTTTATTGCAAGGGGAAGCTGAGAGAACCCAGAACAAATTGCGTTCAGCCCATATAATTTAATTAGATCTACAAACAAGGTAACACTGGTTGCCCAGGGGATTTAAAGCTGAGCTAGGAATTGCTTGGTGGTCTGTTGCAAAAAAAAAAAAAAAAAAAAAAAAATTAAAAAAAACTAAGGCCCCCAGTTTTGTGCCTCTGTGTTGGTGGGGAATGGCAGTGTTTACTCAAGCCCTGGCTTAGAGCAGGAAATCTGTCTGTGCTGCAGAGCGAGCAGTTTAGCGTTGTCTTGTTGTCTTCAACTCTTACCGGAGCACATGTGCCAGCACAGGCAGGTGAGGGTCCTTCTCCATGCTGCAGAGCGTTGCTTGTGCCAAAGCAAATACTCTAATTGTTCTGCTCCAGGTTTCCACCGTCCCAGTTGCTTTCCAGCTTTGCACTGTTTTTCAATCGGCTCGGGCTGCTCTGGGTTGTTTGCAGCTTTGTGGGGAGTTGCTTTCAGTGGATCTGGAAGCGATGGCTTGTGCCATGATGTACCTGTTGGCCTAAGACTTGGAGAATCGGTGGAAAGACCACTTCAGGTGTGAACTTCTATCTGCACCAGGCATGTAACAGAGCAGCAAAGCCTGTTGTAATGGGGTGACGGTGCCAGTCCCCGCAGCATCTTTATTTCGATGCCATCAGAAGTGATCTCTGCATGTAACTTACGTTTTTTCCCCAACTCAACATTTCTTTTTTTCAAGCTGCTTCTCATTTCAGGTTTATGAGGATGAGAATCTCTTATCTGTGATAATTGGATCTTTTCTCTTCCCAATTTTCTTCTGCAGTCTTCGTGGAATAAATCAGCTAACCAGCCCTGGACAAACAGCATCGCCAGATACGGGGATGCGATCACAAAGGAGCCTCTCTCTGCTGTGAACGGATCCCTGAAGCTCCCTTCCAGCACAGGACAGAAGCTTTTGTTACAGGCTCTGGTTTACGATGCCGTGATGGTGGGTGTCTTCAGACGTTTATTGACTTGTGTATTCTGATGTGTTTTTTCCATTTATGCTCCCCATCTGCCTTTCTCCTTTTTCCAGCACAGGTGAAAATATTTTCTTTTCCGAGCTAGCTTTAGTTGGCTGATCACGGCCTTTATTTTTTTTCCCTGGATGTAGCAGTGTGTGCCGGCGAGACTGATGGGATTTGAGTAAAAGCTGTTTGGTTTTTCCAAGCATTGCTCAAAGCCTCAGTTCTCCCCTGATGGTCTGTCTTGACTCCAGCCAGTCCCCGAGGGCACGTGCTGGGGGCTTGTTCTTTTGGTGATGGTCAAGTGGGCTCTGACAGCTCAGCTGTCAGCAGGGTTGTGACAGTCCTGGTCCCTGAGGAGCTGGGCACCAGGAGTCTGCTTTGGGTCTTTGCTGTGGCAGCCTGTGAAGAGTGAGGAGCTGCAAGGCTCAGCACAGTCATTAACATCTCCAGTGTGCTCGCCTGGAGGAGGTATTGCATTTTTGCCTGTAAAAGGAGTCAAAGATCAAGGGTTGATTTAAACTCCTTCTCCCGATAGGGTAGAGCAATTTCCACTGCACTTGTCTTTATGGGGGTGCGTGGATTGGGAGGAAATCCTGTTTCTGATATTGCTTCTTTGGAATAAAGATGCACTCCTGTGGTTGGGAGAGTTTGTACAAGGATGGTGTCTGTGCCAAAGTCCCAGCAAAGCGAGCTGACATCTGCTCAGATTGACTCTGTACCAGATTTCTTTAGTTATTGTTTAAAAAAGTTAATCCCCCACCTTCCCCCCCCACACACCCCCCCAGCAAATACTTCTATGTAACCTACCTAATGTTTCCTTCCCAGATAGTAGTGTGAAAATCAATTATACACAGGATGTAATTAACATTGTGGATAGCGTTAAGACAATGTTTTACAACCCAATTACAGGGCACCGTTTACAGCACAGCTTTACCCATCAGAGTTTGTCAACAAAAGGAGAAAAGTGTTAAAATATGTAAATGATGCACAAAGTTGGCTTCAACAGGAAGCGCAAATTGCACGTGGGATATCTCACTTCCATACTTTGAATTGGCTTCTTGCTACAAAATCACACTCAGCCCAGAATCTGAGCACTGATTCCCTAGAGAGCTCTCTGTGAGCTTCCAAAATAATTTGCCTGTTAAATTACTGAATGATAATCAGGCAGAGTGACCTGCTTGTTATCCGGATTTGTGGACACCTGTATTCTAAACTCTGCTTGAGCACTGCGGAGGAGAGCCAACTGGTTTCTTTCTGAATTAAAGTGCTTGAATTGACACCAACTTTTGCAAGCTGTGACCAGGACTCAAAATAAAGGTTTTGTGATAAGTAGCCAAAATTATACCAGGGATCCCTTTGCTTTCCTGGTTTCTTATGTGGGTCTGTATCGTGAGCTGTCTCAGAAGCCAGTTTTTTAGAGCGCTGCCCACTTGCCCTCTAGAAATCCAGCCCTTAATATGGAAACAGGCTGGTGGGTGTTGAAAGTTGTGGTCTTTGGCAGAGGCTTGGGGGAATGGTTGCTCCAGCCTGCCAAGAAACCGCGGGCAAATCACTTCACTCCCTTGGGATCTTGCTTCCCCAAATGTGAAATAGGAATAATGATCCTGAGGTGATTTGAGATGCTTCTTAAGACTGAGAAACATATCAAGATAATGCTTAATGGAGGCGCGTGTACATCCCATTGCATTCCGTGGTATTTAAAAGGAATACATTTCAGTGCTTGGTTGGGTCACAGCATCAATTATCTGAATTTCATTTTACTTTAACCTTTTTTTTTTTCTTTTCTTTGTTTTTATTTTATTTCTCCTCCCCCCCCCCGGTTTGTTAACAGAGTGAAGCAAAGAAAAGCCATCCGCCAGCCAACCTCCACCAAGTGGAAGCAGAAGTCATCGTCCATTCTGATTTTTCAGCCTCTGACAGAGACTACGACTCCCAGCTGCACACTCTGGAGAGTGAAGAGACGGAAACCGAGGACCAGGAGCCTGAAGAGCTCCCCTCTGGAGAGCTGGCTCTTCCCAGCTCTCCCAGCACCCAGCGGGATGCTACCCAAGGCTTGGTGGACTGCACGGGCAATTCTGAGGTTCAGACCCAGGATGAGCTGTTAGGTACCGACAGAAAGACTAACAAAACAGAGGCTGTTTGCATCCGTGGGCTCACCAATGGCTTCCACAGGCACGGGGAAAGTCTGGATTCAGTGGAGAGCGGAGATTCAGACTCCATCCAGGAAGGCAGGGGGGACGTGCAGCCAGTCAAGTGCCAATCGCTTTCCGTGGCCCTGGAGGAGGCCCCCCTCTGTAGTAACTCTGGTTTAACCAGTTCATCCTCAGCATCTGAGAACATGGCAAGTGTCCACAATCGTTAGAAGAGTGAACTAATCTGATTTTGATCATGGGAGAGCTAGAAGCACTACTTAAGGGCCTGTCCCTGGGAGGTACTGCATGCCCTTGACTCACTGAGCCCAGCAGGAGCTAAGAAGGTGCAGCATCTCACCAGAGCAGGATCCGGACCTGTCAGCTGTACATACCGCCTGCAAGAAATCAGTAGGTGATTGGAAAGGGCCCGTCTTCTTCCCACTGAAGCTCATGAGTAACTTGGTTTTCGTGGGAACAGGATCAAGCTATCTGCCAAAGTCTGACGTGAAACCATGGCTAGAACAGAGCCTTCCGCGTTAGACGGGGGCTGTCACTTGGCTGTAGTCCTCCAGGGGACTGGCGAGACGTCTCTTAGAGCTGGGATGAGCAGGGGACACCGAGCGATCCTTCCCAACTCACTCTTCACCAGGGACCGCCTCGGCACTACCTACTGCCCGCAGCGTTGGGATGAATTTTGTCACAGGAGTCCCACGAGGGGGTGGAAACCAACCCAAACCAATTCTGTGAGCTGTAACCACCAACCTTTTCTGCCCTCCCGTGGTTAAAAGGATTATAAGGCTCTCTTTGTACGCTACCGCAGTAACTATTACTAGCAGGCTGATGTAGTGGCCTTTTATTACACACTCTACGAGTGCCTCTAACAACTTGTACTATATAGAACCTTCTTCAGTGTCTGGGTCATTTCACCAACCTGGACTTTGTTTTACGTAGGTTCTTGTACCTAATATTTTAGGTACCCATCTGTCCTTTCAATGTACAACATGTATTTTTATTTCCTTGGAACATCTTTATATTATTTAATTTTATAAAGTGGAGTAGTGTGTGGTATAGAGTAGCATTTTTACTACTTCTCTCTTTCTTTGTTTTTTTTCCTCCCTAACAACACAACTACCTCATGTCTGTTGGAGAAAAAAAAAAAGCAGTAGATCTACTCTTTTGTTATAGTCCATTATAGGTTTTAACTTATTCTTATACTGTCTTTTTCTAAAGAATATGTTTGCACTGGTTGTTGACTTTTTTTTTTTTAATGCCTAGTGCTGCAGATCTGATGTCTGTCTTGCTTTGTTTCTAAATGTTGTTCTCCTACAGCTGGAGAAATGGGTTGTGTTTCTCTGGAGGACTGTGTTTTGCAGGAGCTGGCCAAAGGAGACTCCTTCAGTTGGAGGGAAGTTGATCCATCCTTTCTTAAGAAGCTTATACTAGCAAAGAGAAAAAAGAACCAACAATTGCAAAAGTAACATCTGATCTTGGGGACATCTGTTTCTTTGTTTTGTGCCCAAGTGGAGACATCTCAGATGATTTTGATTTCCAGAGAGTAGCTCTCAGTCTTCTCTAAGCAGTGGACTTGCTGACTTTGGATGAACAAGTGAAATTTTCTAGTCACTTCTGAGAGTCCTGGACAAAGTGCTTTTGGGTTGTTGTTTTTTTTTTTTTCAAAGACCAGAGCACCACCAGAGCACCACCAGAGCTTAAAAATTAAAAACAAATCTTCGCTTTCATACCAGTCAGTCTGGATTTATTACAGGTAACATTTGAAAATCATCTGGTGACAGTTCCTTGCTAGCACTTTGCTTACTGCTGACATGTCTCTCAGCCTGGACCTCTGGTGTGGGGTGATTTTTTTTCTACCTTGTCTTTAGCCTGTCTCTGCCCTGTTCCAGGCTTCAGAGCCTGACTGCGAATGCTACAGATTGGACCAGCTCCTCGGGGGTAACAAGCATGGGTAATTCTGCTCATTGGCTTGGTAAATGTTCTGCCTTCCTGGAGGATTCAGACATCTGGCCATTTGTTTATTAAAAAATGAGGGAAAAGACACCCATCTCCCTCTTTGCCTACCGAAATTCCCCCAGAGCTATATGGGGAGCTGAGTGCTGATCTGTGGTGGTTTTTGTGGTGAAATATGGACTGAGATACCACTCTTTGCAGCAAGGAGAACCTTGTTCCACCAGCATCCTATTCCTGCCCCTGTTGTGAAGAGCCCCAGCGTGCCCTGTGCTTGGAGCTGAGCTGGACCAGCCCATGTCCTTGCAATCCTCCATCAAACCCTGTTCGCTCCGGCTCTTCAGCAGAGGAGTTGCCTCTGAGCCTCCCTGTACCCTGTTGGGAAGGATACTGGGACTTCCACCTTTCCCCATCCTACAGCGCCTCCTCCCACTATGACACACCGTTCTGGTAAACATCTTTATTTCCCCTCGTTTCACTTGCTCTGTTGCTCCAGCTGCTGCTTGGTATCTCGAGGAGTCTCAGAAATGCTGTTCCACGCTCTGAAGTGCTGTGACCCTGGAAGGCCGTGACGCAGAGACTGGAGATGGGTGCCAGTGAGCAGGGTAGGCAGGAGTTAGTGCGTGTGCGCTGCCAGACCGAGGAGCTAGAAAGGCAAGAAATCATAACTGGGCAGAGGAAGTGTGTAATTAACCTCCAGAACTCACTGCTACAAGACTTTGAAACCAATGACTTAGCAGGGTTACAGATAAGGCGGTGAAGTGTTATTGCCGGCAATAAGGGCAATTCACAGTTCTATGGGAGCGGATGCGATTGCAGAGGTATAAACCCTCCAGCTGTGGGGTGTCAGGCACCAGCTGCGGAGGGTGGGGGAGATCTCTGCAGCTGGACCTCAGTTTGCAGGTAGTTTCATGGAAGAGTCCTTGCCCTTCCCCAGTGACAGAACAGACCCTGTACAAGCCACGTTGCCACCGCTGATGTACAGAAAGAGGAACTCCTGGTGACTTACTTTCACCTCCAAAACCAAGTCATTGCCTGCCAACGTGACAGCATGGCAAAGGACGGCTTTCCCTGAGCGTCTCAGCTGCTGGAGGGCAGCAGCAGGAGGAGTGTGACTGTCAGTGGGCACAACCACGGCACCAGAGTTCTCCCAACTCCCTCTTGTGACACTAAACCTGGGGCAGGTCACAGCCCTGAGCTTTCCATCCAGGGGCCTGTGGGGATGGAGCTTAGTCCAGTGGCTGATTTAGGAGGGTGCCACGGTTTCTGGGGTGCTCCTTTGTGTATGCACCCGCTGCTTTGTCTGTACTGACTTTAGCAGTCATATAGCTACGGGGTGAGCATTGCTGATCTGCCTGAAAGCTGTCCCTGCCTGTCACCGAAGCCAACACAAGCAATCACAGGGTGACACCGTTCCCTCCCCTGCATCACCTCGGGCCAATCATGAAGTCACCAGATTAGTTACATGCTCCGAGAGCTCTGGGGGAGATGCAGAGGAGTGCAAACAATTCTACTTACGCATCACAAAAATACTTTGTCTCCTCAACGCTGAGGGTTACGCTGCTCTCGTTACGCCCCACCAAATTGTACCAGAGTGTGAAACTGCCTGTGTTTGGATGTCCTTGCGCTGCGGTGCCCGTGGTGTGCCAGACTCCTGCTGCAGAAATCGAGGCAGTTCCCTCGGAGCCGGAGATCACCCCTGACCGGCAGCAGCGAAGCCGTTCCCTGTAGGAACGCGTGTCCGGGCAGTGCTGGGTGGCCTTGGCTGACTCAGCTGCACCCCAGGTCCCTCCTGTCCCGAACGCACCTGGGACTGTCGAGTCTCAGCTAGAAATGAACGGAAGAAGACAGATAATACACATTTTTATGTGTAAAGCTGAAACAACCAGTGCATATATTTTTTTATCATGAAATAAGTAGCTTTCTTGCAGATTTCTCACAGACAACACAAACTGTTGATACTTTTAATTACCCATCGTACTTAATATATGTTCCTACACGTCGGGCTCCTTTCTCCCTTTTCTTCCTTTCAGTAACACTAAAGATTATTGCCCTTCGACTTTTTGCTGGTGTATATTGTTTTACATTGTTAAAATGTCAGGTTTGTCTCACTGGCATAATTTTGTAGTATTAATGTTACCGTTTGGCTACACAACTGTATATTCCCCATGCTGCTGCGAGAGTCACAATTCTCATCCTTTCCTTTCTTTTAATTCCTTGGTACACGAAACACAACTCGGATAAAAATCTCTTTCAGCTTTTTGTTGATTTGATTTCTTACTTAACAGACAGCAAAGTTCTGGTTTAAATAGTTCAGATGAGATAACTTATAATCTAGGTTTTGAGAATTTTTTACGTTACTAGCTAACAGTTCTGAGATCAGCCCATGAAATACGCTGTGTAAGAAAGCAACCATTTTAATAGAGCACTATATATGTTTTTGATCTCATTAGAAATAGATGTTTTGAAGGGATCATCGTGTCTTTTCTAATCAATACTTTTGTTAGAAAAGAGGTGTTTAGTCCAGCAGAAATCTACCATCTAGTTCTGTTACTGTATTCCCTTGCTTGTATTTTAAAATGAAATTTCATTTAATTTTCTACACAGTGCATAAGGATGTGTAACCAGAACTTGATCTCCTTTGAAGATTGTGTCTGTGTTTGGTTCCATGCTGTACTTAATTATAAATTTCTTTCTTCAGAGACTGTTCTTACTCCACAAATACTCTTTAGTGTTAAAGTGTAAGAAGACATTGTCCTTATATTCCTTAACTAATGGGTTATTAATAAAATATTAAAAAAAAAAAAAGGTAGAATTTGTCTCACGATTCAGTCTGTTACAGCTCTTGCTCCGAGAGAATGTTGTTGTGGAAGAGGGATCCTGCAGCTGTGCTGGGAGTGGATGGACCCTGGGAAATTTGCTGGTAGGTGCTGGCCCGTATGCTGTCCCTCAAAACGTGGAGAGGGTGGGTGGGACCTCTCTGCCTGCCTGGCTTTGCTAGAGAGGGACCTGTGAGGTGTCCCTGCAGTGTCACCCTGGCTGGAGATGTGTCTTATGGTCTGGGGCAACCTGTGTGTGTGTTTCCCAGCAGCTCAAATCCAGCCTCGTTCTTACCAGAGCAACTCGCCTCTGGATGGATCTGAGCAAGACCCTGCAGCTGGAGCACCTTCCACAGCAGGGTTGTACCTCCCTGGTGGGAGCAGGAGCCAGGATTCACACTGGTGCCAGTTCAGAGGCTGGGAATGTGGGATGTGATGTGCCTGGTTCCTTGGACATCACTTCAGGGATTTCAGGCATGGGCAGAACCTGGGTTCATTAGGCATTTCTTGATGCTTATTTCTCATTTTTGAGCGGATTCCTGTAAGAAAAATGAAAACAATAATAAATTTGTCCCATTTCATGCTTTAACTTGCTGGGGAATTTTTTAACATCCAAACCAAGCAGAAGCATCTAGCAAACAAATGGTGAGACTTCTCTCAGAGGGCATGTGGGGCTGAACACTCAGTGGGCTGCGTCCAGTGAGACTGGGGAGAGGGCATCTGGCAGTGCCCGAGGACACGCTACTCACCTCCCGTGCATCTCCCTTTTTTCCTTAAGATGCATTCCCTACTCGAGTAAATGGTTTCCATTATTACTCTGTGCTGCCAGGACTACAGAGCCATAAAATCTCATTTTATCTGTGTTTCAGAGGTAATAAATCTGCACTTAGCATAGTGTTCTCTGATAGTGGTTAAAGGGAACTGGGTAACTCTGATGAGTCTTTCTCCTAATGACGGGTAACCCCGCAAATGAGCAAGGAAGGACCTGGGGAGGGGGGTGAGGGGTGACTGCAAATCCCACTTCCAGCTCTCAGTTGGCAGTGTGAGACACTGTAGAGAGCGACCACAACACCTGTGTCCTTCTACAGCCAAAAGACAGGGAGAAAAGGGGTTCTGCTGAAGAAAGCAGCTTCCAGGAGGACATCCTGGGGCTGTCCCACCGCTGCTGGGATGGCTCTCAAGTGCCTCCAGGTGGGTGCCACGATTTTGGCTCCCCTCCCTGTTGCTCACTGGCCGTGAAACAGATGCTAAAACCCCGCGTGTACGTATGTAAGTGAAAAGCTCCCAGGCCGTTAGCAGACAGGGAAACCACAATTACACATAGAATAATAAATGGAGTGAATTCAGACAAGTTAATCTCCCACTTCATCTGCTGAAACTGCTAATGGGGTCTTGGGGACCTCAGTTTGCAGTTAATTGGTGTAAATCAGGAGCGCTATCGCAGCTGATGGCAATTCGCTGTGCAAAGGGTGAGGGGTGAGCAACACCCTCCAAGGCCGGTGCTTGTGGAGGATCCTCTTGCAGAGGGGGAGGACAGACGGACGGACAGACCCCGTGCACCTCTGCGGGAGGGGGGACGGAGGGAGGGAGCACAGGAGCGCTCTGCAGGGAAGGGGTTTGGAGCCTCAGCTGGGGCTGGGCACTGCCACTCCTGTAACCCCGCTGCTTTCCAAAAAAGCTCCAATTTCTGCTCGCAGTGTGATAAGCAAATTCCTGCCTCCAGTACAAGGCAACTTTTTTAAGCCCTCGTGGTTACAGAGGACAGAAAACTGTGAGTGCTCCAGATTCCTGCTCTCAGGT
>JAHREE010000293.1:1478424-1582521 GCA_033628505.1 Tringa tobata
GGGCTGGGTGATGAGGCTGTACTGGCTGGTGGTTTTGGCACCGTGATGCCAGGGTGCCTGTGGCTCTCTTGGCAGCCTTGTGCCATCCAGCCTTGTGCCTGTGATCCACGAGCGTTGTCACCCACCGTGTGGCCAGTCTGTTCCCTGACGGGTCTGTGCAAGGGACCGGACACAGGGACAGCCACCTCCTTGATGCTCTCTTGCAGAGTTGGGGACTGAAACCAGCTCTTACCCCATTCTGCATTAGAGGAGCCTTGGGGGCTGAAGCCTGCGGGAACCCTGGCTCTGGCCATGGCGTTTCCCATCTTGGCCACTGCCTTTGCCGTGCTCTCATGCGCGGTTGTTCCCTGCTCCGTGTTTGTACCGCTGATGCCCTCTGCGGTGAGACTGTGATTTGGTCAGGGCTGTGAAACATGTGGGGAATGCAAACAACAACACATCCCACGCTCGGCTTGCTGCCGTGCTCTCTGGATGGAGCTACTGTGGGCTACCTCAGAAAAAGGTTTTTTGCCCTTTCCAGCCGTACCAACAGGTTTTACCCTGCTGTCTTCAGGGATGGGGGAGCCCACAAGGACTCAGAGCTTATCCTGGAAAGGGTCTTTGTGCTGTGAACGCTTCCAGCTTCCACCCTGTGTTTAACGAGCGACCTCCTGGGATTTGCCCAGTCTGGTCTCAAACATCTGAAAATTATTTGGGGCAACTTCTCTGGCTCTTTGGGCTGTGTTTGCCTTCCTTAGCTAAAATCTGTCTCCCTGCCGAGGGCAGCGATGCTGGGCATGTCTCTGGGCTCTGCATCAGGTGGCCGAGAGGTTGCATTACCCTCGACAAGGACCTCCTGCAATCACTTAACGAGTGGATGTGGTTTATGCGCCCTGATGGAAAAATCGCTTTATATAACCTCTCGTCTGAAAGGAAAGGGAATAAAAAAATTCTGAGCTAGTAAACTTTACTGCCAGCAAGATGTTGGGCCTGTTACAGCCTATTCTCTTCTTCTTTAAATGTAAATTTTTCTGGATGCCCTTAAGAGCCAATTTGCAATTTACTGCACTGCTTTTCTCCTTAGGGTCTGGGTCAGCCTCAAGGAGATTTAAGGGAGCACCAGCTGGGTTTTTAGGTTGCCAATTTCATCAGCCTGAAACCTGTTATAATCTGCTGAAGAACATCTTTCAGGTCCAGATATCTCTTCCTTCCATATCCTCCCATTTGCAGAAGGATTTTGGAAAAAAAACCCAACAACAAACCATGCCAAAAAAAACCAAGCCAAAAAAACCCCCAAACTTGCACTGAGAAAACAGGAGCTTTTTTTTTAGGGCTGTCCCAACCTGCACCCAGGCTTTTGAGGCTAATACTCACCTGCGTTCCACTATAAAAACCTCTGGTCCTGGGCTGGTGGGAGCCCAGGGACATTTTCTTGTGCCTTTATTGAAGCAGGACCGGAGTGGCTAACCTTGGTGGTGGTAAAGCTCACCGGTGGGTCATTGCTGATTTATGCTGTGTTATGCTGGGAGCAAACACGGTAAATCAGGAGAGGACAAATTTCTGCTCGTGAGAGCATGAGAGGCTGTTTGCAGGTGGATGTTGGGCTGTGGATGTGATGAGAGAGGAGCTGGGGCTGCCTCAGTCTCCCCACCAGTGCTCTTGGTGATGCTGCATGAGGAAGACCAAGGTGACTTGGCTGCTCTTGCAATATCTCGCTTCGCCACGAGCTCGTACCAGGCCCTTGGCAGGTCATTTCATCTCCCTGTGATTAATGTTCCCTGTCTCGAACGGGAGTAATAATACGGGCTTCATCTGTCGGGATCGTGAGCTCCTGGGGCAGGGATGGCCCTGCTGGCTGTGGCTCTGGACAGGGTCCAGGAGGATGAGCTGTGATGTGACTGAGGTCCTTTGCGATGGATGTCACCGCTAATTAGAGTGGTGAGATTAGCCGCTGTATTTTTCAGAAGCACAGGAGGGAAAGCCAAAATCGTGTTTCCCAAATGGAAAAGGACAATGCTAGGGTATGAGCAAGTTCTTTTGAAGCTTTGAACATGAATCACAGTGTCAAGTAAAAAATAATTAAACTTATTTTTTTTTTAAATGAACTTCAAAGTGTCTTTTAAGCTTCACATTAATTCGAAGTTCTTTCTCTCAGCACTAAATAAATCTCTTAGTTCAAAAGCACAAGTGCTAATTGGTTTCTCTGAGTATGCCTGTCTGCTTGATCAATAGGGAAAATAGTTTTTGTTAAATATTTGCACATATAGTCACAGATTGTATTGCTCAGGGAGATGGTAAATGTTTCTCAAAAGGAGACTTGTAGAATGAGGATTCCAATAATTTTCTTGTGGCCTTTATGTCAGAGCTAATAACGCTTCCTCCTCCATCCTTTTGCAGAAAGCAAAGCAATTTTCCCTTGCGCGCTCCCCGGCACAGCCTGCCGGCGCCGAGACAAGCGCTCTGCTCAGCTGCCTGCCCAACGCCCCTGCCTCCAACCACAAACTACTGCCGTGAGCCGAGTTTCACAGATTCTGCCTCGAGCAGAGGGTGGCTGTGAGCCACGCTGCCTCGCAGTCCGTTTCGGGAGATACCCAGGAGGTTGTGCGGGATGAGTTGGGTTTGGAGACACAGCCAGCCGTTGGAGAGACACGGGGCTTTCAGAGTCCCCGAGTGAATGTGCACGGCCTCGCCGATTTCCTCTCTGTCTCTCTCAATTAATTGCACTTTTACTGTTTCCTTGTGCCTTTGGAGTGTCGTTTACTTCCGACTTTGTAGCATAAATTCTGTGCCTCACTACTAACCACAATCAGTTATTTATGCTAGCAGAGTTGGCTGCCCCTCTCCCTCCCTTACCTCCTTGCTTTGATGTGCTCTCCCTCTTGCCCATCTGAGCTGACCTCTAGAGCAAACACCAGGAGCCTTGTCCCGCCGTGGAAATTCCTCTGCAAGTGTCTCTGTTCCTTTGTCTCTCATCCTGAGCATCCCAGGGAGACTGGGCTCTGCATTCGGAGTCTGCCTTTGAGACCTGGAGCTTCACGGTGCCAATCTTGGAAGGTTAAATCCCAATGTCCTTGTTTGAAGCCTGATCCTTGAAAACCATTTTTAATGCAAATAATGCCATGGTTACAGCCAAGTGGATGAATAGAGGTATTTAGAAAGGGACGAAGAAGGTGTAAAGTGCCTAGTTTCCACCGTGCCTTGCACCCAGTTCCCTCTAGAGCAGCTGTGTGGATCTCAGGTTGAGCTGTTTGTGGACCAGTTCCTCATACCTGATGGTGTGCAGCATCCGAGGGCCTCATTCTTTTTTGAGAAAACCCCCAGGAACGTGATGCCCTGGCTTTGAGAGGGCTATCCTTCTCACCAAACCGGCTCTATGCCCCCAGATTAGGCCATGAGGCTGAGGGCCATAGGGAATGGGGCTGGTCTAAAGGTGTCCTTTGACTGGAGAAGAGCCCGTGGCTACTTCCTCAGAACTTTCTGCATCCTGTGGACCTGCTGGGCTCAGTTTTCCCTGTACAATCGGTGTTTCGGTGGTACAGACATGCTCAGGTCAGCTGGCTAGCTTGGGTCATGCTAACTGTGCCACCAATTACTTGCCTATTTGTGAGATTCAGACTTTCACACCACAAAAGACAGAGCCTGTGGATTTTGCAGACTGGGATACTGAGGCTCCTGAAGACCAAAGCTTAGTATTTTAAAGCAGTACCAGGTGTATCTCTTTAAGGATGCAGATAGGCAGCTTTAGGATATTTAATGTGCCCGTGGTGCCAGGGAGGGGCATAGGGACATTTGAAGAGCAGCAGATGCCTCTGTGCATCTTTCAGGAACTAAGTATCTGGGGAGAAGAGAGACTTTTGGCTGAATTTGCATGGAAAGCCCATGTCAGGGGGAAAGATAGAGCTTGGCTTCTCGCAGATCCCCAGATGGGGTGGGCTTGCTTCTCCCCATGTGTCCGGTTAGTTGGTCACCTGGCCCTGAAGCCGTAGGAAAGAGACTGTGGGATTTCTTCAAGTTCTGAAAAGCATCCATTGAGGAGGAATTTGGGCGCTTCTGGACAGTGTGAGATGTCTGCAGGTTACAAACCAGCTGCACACTCTCCATTGTACAGTGTCACGACTTGAGGCACGGTCCTGCTCTTGACTACAGCCCAGGAGACCCCAGGACCAGCCAGTGTCCATCCCCACCCGGGTGTGTGTCTGAGGGCACCAGTCCTAATTATGAGTGTCATCACTTCTGCTGCTTGAGCAGCCTGGAGTTAGGATGCAGACCGAATGTTTATGGAGGTAAACATGATTATCTCCAATCACAGGCCTTAATGATGGTTATTATAATGACAGCTATTGTGGGAAGGGCATGTAATTATGTTGATTCTTCCTTTTATTATACATATAATAATAAGCTGTTTTATCTAGGAGTACAGGGGAGCTGGAGGAAGATGGGGCATTTATTTCATTAGGGATTTTTTCTGATTGCCTGTTAGGCTTCAAATCCTGAAATCTTGCTCAATCTTTCTGGAGTCTGAAGTCCCCCTCGGTTCAGTGTCAGGAAGAGAGTCCTTTCCTGACTCCCAGGAGCGTCCACGCAGGGAATGGGGCCCCGGCGTGGTGGGTGCTGTTGAGACTCTGGCCACTTTGCAGAAAAATGTGGAGCATTCATCTAATTCCTTAATTTTCACCAAAAAAAAAAAGTAATTGATGGGTTTGTGCTGGCTGTAGTCTAACTTGCCGAGAGGACCCCAGGGCTATCTCATAAAAAAGAAGTCACAGTGAGCGATAGATCACTGAGATGGCTGGAGCTAGCCTGACATTTTAAGACTTAATGGGTTAATAAAGAGTGTGTTTTAGGTGTCTGTCACTAAGTAGAGTTTGTCCATTCCCTGCACACACTCATACCTTGACAGCAGTACCTTTGACCTGCCGTGCACTACCCCTGCCTTCTTTGTCTGCTCCGTCCATCTGCCTCGGCTCAGGTTGCACTCAATGTTTATCCCCCGTAATCCAATTTAAGTTGGCGTAGAAAGCAATGGGGATTTACAGAAAGAAAGAAAAAAAAAATCTCACTGGGTTTGCAGAGCAGAAAAGACAGGCTTCTTCTTTTTTTTTCTTCTTCTTCTTTAGGATAACTGCCTCTTCTCATCTCTTATTTTTACCATGCATTAATGAGATGACCTCCACTCTGTTTCTGAGCTTAGTGCGGTGGGATCCTGCCCTTGGTGGGGTCTGTGTTAGGGACAGGCATTACAAAGACTGTGCCGTGGCTGATGTTTGCCAAGAGAAATTGCCTGTGTGTCCCCCAATTCTGCGAGCAGCTGTGGAGCTGGTCCCCCTGAGCCCATGAAACTGGGGAGGAGCTGTATGGCAGGTTTGAGCAGCTGGAGACCTCCACCCATCAAGGGGCTGTTGCGCTGGAGAGCTGTTACAAAGGCTTTCCCTGTGTTTGGAGGAAACTGTAGTTTTCTTACTCTGCTGGAATTTCTTCTCCATTGAACTTTGGGGGGAAAAAACCAAAAGAATTCTCCTCCATCTCTGCATTTACACCCTTCAAATATTAATATGACTCCTGTTTCTTGGTTGCTTTTTGTCTTTCATGTCAGTGTGTGTTTTGTGCTAATTTTTAAACAAGAGCTTTATTTCTATCATCTTCTGTAGTGTCTAATCATGACTGTATGGCAAATTATACCCTAAAAAGGTGTGCTGGACCAAGTGAAAGCGAGGGTTTGGTGGTACAAATTCTGCCACGACTTTTCTCTCGTGGACTTTGTTTATCGTAATTGCTTTGCAAGAAACCTTTTGTGTCGCTGAGCCAGAACATGGTGCATTTGTACTTTGGTGCTTAACTCTTCCTTAAGGACTGAATAGCACCATCCTTTGCCTGTTACAGCCCGAGAGAGACCAAAGCCACCCAAGGGCATGGTGTTAGGTGTGAGAGGCAAAGAGCCTCCTGCTCTACCGAGCCGGAAGAGTGTCACAGAGATGCCGGTGACAATATGGTCTGAATTGGGAGCTGCCAATGCTGTGCTGCAGAGGGGTCTGGGGCATGGCACAGCCCCTCCTCGACCTGGTTACATGGGGGAGAGGAGCAGGGTTCTTGAATTCCTGTGAACTTCTGCTCCTGGGATGGGAAGGGCTGATGCCCCATGCTTGTGCAAGTTTTTATTGCTGTGCCCCTGCACGGGGAGGCGCAGAGGCAATCTGCAGAGGGGTATGAGTTGGAGCTGGGTCTTGGCAAGCCACCGCAGGAGTCTGCCTGCCCGTCCCCTTCACTGGAGTCTCCGAAGGGGGTCTGAAGGACCGTGCCTGTGGTTGTGCCTTTGGAAATCGCTCCCTGAGATTTTGATAGCAAAGCCTTGGGAGGCAAAGTGTGCCCAAGGGTTTTGTGTTTCTCCAAAACACTTGTACCCTGTAGCCCTATCGGAGCCCACTCTATCCAAAATGTTCTCATCATCCCTTGTAATCCGCCATAGCAGTTGGCTCTTGCTGCTTCTTATGGTTACACTGTTGACTCTGTCCTTTTCTCTTCATTTCAGATTTTGGGCGTTCCTCGGAGCTGGCGTTCGTTGTGGAGCCTAGTGATGACATAGCTGTGCAGGAGCAGCCCTTGATCCTCTACTGCCAGGTGGAGGGCATCCAGCCCATCACCATCACGTGGCGGAAGAATGGCGTGATGATCGCGGACAGCGAGAATGCCTTCATGTTGGCCAACGGGTCGCTCTACGTCTCCCGTTTCCAGAGGGTCCGGGGAGATGGGTCCTCGGATGAAGGCGAGTACGATTGCATGGCGCAAAACCACTACGGGCTGGTGGTCAGCCGGAAAGCGAAGATTCAGGCAGCGAGTAAGTACGGGCATCGTCCCACCTGCACCTCCTGGAGCAATCCTGCAAGGGGTCCTGGCTTTGCTGGGAAGCAGGAGGGAAGCATGTTGGGTGTTCAGGGAGAGAGGATTCAAGAAGGGGAAGAGAAAAAAGAACCTGGAGCTGGTATGGGCATCTGGCTGGTGTCTAATCTGTGTAGCTGTCCAGGTGTAAAAGAAGAGCTAATCAGCCTTCCTGGGGAGAAAACTGAAAGCCACCTTCTGGCTGTAAATTCCCTGTCTCGGAGGGGTAAATTACATTAAAGTCAAGCAGTGAAGTAGTCTGTGGTTCACGTATCTCCTGCGGTGGGTTTGGAAGCCCCTTTGCTGTGCGGCATGGCTGGGCCCTGCTTGCCAGGCAGTGCTTTCCAAACCATAGGCAAAGACCTTCTGAAGGTCACGGTTTCTTTCATTTTGTTATTTAAGGCAGGCAGTGTGGAGGCAGCAAGGTCTTATTTACTACCTGGCGTGGCAGTGTCTTTGGGGGCAAGGCTAACAACACCAGACAGATTGCCTGGTGGGGGAGCCTGGCAGAGGAGAGAGATGAAAATGTCAGTGAGGGAATGAAATTTAAAGGTGGAGGAGGAAGAATTACGGGGCAGGCTGTGACTCCAGCCCTACACAGTACCCAGCATAGCCCGTTGCATCCCTGTGGCCAGAGCGGTTGGTCCTGTTGGGTCTCCTGCCATGCAGGCTGCTGGATTCCTCCTTTACTGGCTTTGGTTGCTGGTTTTGTGTTTGCCCCAGGACTGGTGGCAGAGCTGAGGTGTCATGGTAGGTCCTGTCCCTGTCACGTTGGTGACCAGCTTTGCCCACAAGACTGTCTGGGGGCTCTGGAGTGCAGCTGCTAATCCTTTTTGCCTTCGACCAGAAGTTGCTGCTGGGTTTCTTTTGTATATGGGTGTGAGGACAGGTGTCTGGTACGGCCCTGGGATCTGGCCGAATGCTGGTTTGTTAAATAAGTTCTACTGAAGGGTTCTCCAACTTGTTTGGGTGATGGCTACCACTCTTCTTTCTGTGCAAGCCACTTACTACTGCTTCTGTCGTGTTTGCAAATTGCACTGTTGGTAATTTTTTTTTTTTTTTGGTGCAAAGCAGGAAATGTCTACGGCAAAGTCTGGGGCTGAGGTCCCCTGGCTGTGCTTCCCAAACTGGGGGGGGGCCTTTCGGAGCGCTGCCGCCCGCTCCCCGCAGCGCCGGGGCCGACTGGCAGCCCACCAAGGGAACACTCCAGCCCTTGTGTATAACAATCCCCGAGTGCATGAAGTGGCCATCTGCAAACCTAGCTTTTTCAGTCGTGTAAGAAGTGACATTGTCCAGGAGCCAAGGGCTTTGGGGCCCTGCCAGATTAGCAGCTGGATCTCAAACTTGTCAGTCTTGTGGTGCTAAACCTTGGAGCACTTTTGGTGCACGGCGCTGGCATTTATGAGCCAGGAGCCGGCCGATGCACAAGCACAACATCAAACTTCTCGGACCTGTAAACAGGAGACGTGAGAGCTGGAGGAATTACCTTTGGGATAGTGGATTGTCAATAAACACTGTTATCTCAGCTCCTGCATCAATATGTATGTGATGTGCTGTGTGTCCCTGAATAGCATTTCTTTTTGTATCCCTCGTTTCGCGTGAATCAAAATGAAAAAGGGACCGTGTTGAAAATGCTCTGAACCCTGTTTTTGCTTGAGGCTTGGTTTCTTGCCAGCTCTGAGAAAAGTTCTGGGTGAAGCCAGCACAAAACAGGAGGCACCTGGCCTTCGATGCCACAGGTGCCTGCGGATAATGGGAATGAAACGGGATGTTGTGGGTAAATGCAGCCTGCTGCTCAGGGCGAGCTCCCCTGCTGTGCCTGAACCGCAGGAGCACACACTTGCACTTAGAACTCAGCTTAAATGTAGATGAAATCTCCTAAGAATGAATCGCAGTTGTACCCTTAAGCCCCCATGTCTCAGGGTGGTTACACACAAGTAATAATGATTTTCCTTGCCCCAAGACTCGATAAGCAAGTCAAACAAAGGAGGAGGGCGATTGTCCCCACTTTAGAGATGATGGGACCATTGCATGGAAGAACTGGGTGCTGGCTGCCTGGAAGGGGAAAAAAAACACCCCAATTGCTAAGCGGACCTTTGCGGAGCAGAGTAAATACTGCCGGTGGGTAAAACCTCATCCCAGTGCTGATCTCTTCTTCCCTCTGAGCCTGACATCTGAACACAAAAGCAAAGGAGAAATGAAAACCTTTCACAAACAAAAATCTTGAAAGTTGATCAAGGCCGTGCTACTGAGGAATAAAAGGGATCTGACAGACCGGAGCCCCTCGAGAGCTCTGCTGCACTTTTCGCTGCCTTCAAAGGCAAGCTGTTAGTCTCATATCACCGTTACAGACCCTGGCTTTGTATTATTGCTTGGAATATAATCTTCTTGGCTTGGAGGAATGTACATATTTGCATTCAGGAAATGTGGGCTGGATATCATATTTTTATGTTTCAAATTTACTTCAACACTTGGCATTGAGTAAAACTTAACTGGAAGAATATGCTGCTCTCAGCCGCTGCGCGTGCGGCCCCGATGAGCTCGAGGTGCCTGTAGCTTCCCCGTGGAGTGGCCACTTAAAGTCTTTATCATAGAAACGGGCTCATGAAATGTCTTTAACTAAAATTCAAGGGAATTTCTATATGTCATTATTAACTGAAGATGCTCAGCAGAGGGATTGTGGCTGGTTTGTGGATTGGCAGGTCAGGTGCTAAACACATTGATAATATTTTTGTGGCATAACCTTCTTTTGAACAAGTGCAAGTGTGCAAGAAGTCCATGCGAGGCCCTCGGCATTTCTACCCTCTGCTGAACACGCCAGTTGGAATTCTTTTGCTTGCTGTTTCTGTGCCTGTTCAGACCCTGGTGTGTTAGTTTAAAAGGTTATGGAATGCAACATGTTTTTATAATCTGATCAGGTTATTGAATACAGATCTTTTCTTTCTCCTAATGACAGTTTCATAATTTCGCATGACTCCGAGCTGTCTTAATTAAAATCAGTTTTGTAGGCAGAGCGGTCTCTGGAGGCACTGCTTGGCTGGGTCTTTGTGGGTCTCTCTGAGGAGCTGTATTTCCCTTGTGCATGCCAGAAGCTGATACACGCCGTTTCTGTCTGTGGATGAAGATACCCTCTGAGCAACAGTTAATGGCTAGAGTCCGCTCCTTTGGAAGGTGAGCTCCCCAAAACGCAGCCGCCTTTCTCCTCATCACCACCCTTCACTTAACTTGGCCTTACTTGACTCTGACCATCGTCTCGTGGCATTTCCAGCCCTTTTTGCCAATGCTGTAATTTGATGGAGCTGGCTCCACATCATCATAAATCACAGCCCCGCTGGTGGAGTAAGACCCATTGATTATATCACTCAATAACAAGCAGTTACCACTAATTGGAAACCACCATCAAACTGGGTATCGGATCAGGCTGCGCACACAACCAGCCTGAGAGTAGCAATTTTCCCTGTTTGATCTGATGCTATAAAAAAAACCCAGGAAAGTGGGGGAAGTAAATCAATTGCACAACTTGGAGCCAAAGAGGTTTCTTGAAGTTTGGTGAAATGGACCTGCCCAATATTTGAAGTACCGTGGGACCCGAGAATAGCCCTGGAGAGGTCTGGGCTTGTAGAGATGCTTTCCTCATTGTGCCCCGTTGCTGTGGGGGGACTGTTTTGTAGCCAAGGATAGCACGACTCATCCTTGTGTCCTTCTCCGCTCCTTTACCCCTTTCCCTTCTGCATCCTACCCCGAATCCCACTGCTGCATCCCACTGTGCCTGGCTGTCCATGGCACTTACCGTGCCGGCAGGAGGGCAGGATTGATAGCCCGGGCAAGGCAGATGCCGTGTCTCTTCTCCGCATTGATCCCTGCAGGCAGCAGCAGCAGCAGCTCCTCTCGCCCAGCCTGGGGCCAAGCACGCTCTCCCCGCAAACATGCTGGCCACCGTGACCTCCAGGCCAAGGGTCTCAAGGTCATCTGTGGAATATAAAAAAGGAGGGGTTCTGGTGCATTTGCACGCCTGCAAGTTGTTTTCCCCGCCGAGCTGTGCGGCCAGGGGAGGAGGTTGGGAATTGCGGTGTTTTTAAAGCAGCAAAGATCTTCCCATCGTTTCAGCTCCTCTGCACGGAATATATTCAGGGTTTAACCTGCAGCCCCCTTTCCAGGCTCTGGGGTGGTGGGAAGAGCTGCTGAGCCCAAATAATGGCAGCATTTATAAGAGTGTAGAGACAAGAAGGAAGTCTAAAAGGATTAGGGAGAGACAAAGGGGGCTGATTATTTTATGGGTCACAATACAAGGCATTAGAGTGAGATCACAAAGGGATGTAATTACAAAAGAAGGCCATACTGGGGGGATCAAACCAGGATTAGAGTGGGAAATGTTTTTACACAGTTTTGTTCCACTCATTATGAAGTTAGCATTTTAAATTAAGGTTTAAATAAGGTGGCACCAAAGTTGTCACCAAGGTATTTCCTGGGCAGCACCACTGTTTGGATGCAGATTGTGAATCTCAGCTCAAAACATCAAGGCAGACCATAAACACGTGGGTTTGCTTTTGGTTTTTCTCGTGCACGTGCAGTATCTGTATTGTCTGCAGAGCCCTACCTGTGGCTTGTGCTTAGATGAAGTGAACCTGTTTCTGCAGTCAGAAGCGGGATACTCTTGTGAGGACACGTTTTAGTGGTGTGAAACACGTGCTGGAGGTAAAGGTAGGCTTTTAAAGCGAGTGCCTTGGTGTCGGTTTGCTGCTCTGGAGTCGAGGTCTTGTTACTCCCAGGAAATTTTGGCTAATGGTCGCTTCATTGTATTGCATTTTAACCCCTGGTGCTGCACGCCAAGTTGCCTGCATCCACAAACAAGATTTATCTTTTTTTCCCCAGTTGTGGCTTTGCTCAGATTTAATGCCCTTTCTGCCCAAGTGTTGAGTGCAAGGGCTCAGGCCTGATCCCAGTGATGTTTCTTTATTGTCTGTACTTTGAATGCTCCTGGTTCCTGGTAAGCCCAGAGCAAGTTTTGGGCTTGTAGCAGTGGGTCTCAGAGGGGAAAGACACACGTGAGGAATTACTAAAAAACGGAAAGAAAAAGAAATTAAGTAAAGCAAGAAGACTGTTGGAGATTCCCAGGGGATGGCTATGATGGGCAAGTGGGTTATTTCCCTCCATCAGCTCTTTTGGCTGCCTCTAGGACATGCTGGTTCACGTGATGCTGCCTTTCACATCTGTACTGTTGCGGTATTTGGCCCTGTGTGTCCTGCAAAACAAATGTACAAATATAAGAGTCACTGGAGAGAGATCAGAGAGATTTGACTGGGAATTTTAATAGATTTGTGGGATTAAAAGAGTTTGTCACTTACCACCCACTGCATTTCAGTGTCTGCATGTAGCAGCCAGGATTCATCCTGAGACTTGAGAACATTATAAGACCATATTTCTTTTGGCTGCTCATTTCTTAGCAGTGTGATAGTTATTTAAATATCATCTTGCACTTCTTCGGGAGGCTTCTAACGTGGATGCACCAACCTTAGCTCTGGCAATGTTATCTCTCATATAAGGGGTTTGCACTGCAGGCAGTAATGTCACTTAGTCATTTATAGAAAGCTCCGGGGAAATATATCAGAAGAATTTCATTAATGGTAGCACTGTTGAGTTATTTGTCTCAATTAACTCTTGGAGCACAGCTGAGGAAGTTCTGACATCTCTGCAGCACAAGGTTACTCCCGAGTTGGCTGCCTGCTTTTTTAACACGGGGTGATGCTCTGCCGGTACCTGCCCAGGCAGCTCTGTGGGGACAGCACGGTGGGCACCCTCATGTGCTTTTCACTGCTTGTCCCCCTGCCAGCTGCTTTGCTCCAGCATCTCCTTGAAGTGTGGGACCACCCTCCTCCATCATTTTATTTGGGAGGGCAGGTCTCTGTTACTTGGTCCTCTGCTTACAGTCATCACTTTGGTGCTCACACCTAGAGCAGCTCTTTATCTCCTTAGGCTTGTCTCAGCTTAAGGATTTGTAATGCCACGAGTTATGTGGTTGTTTTTCCAGCAGGCTGGTGGTGATGTGATGGTTATGTATGGCCTTCACCTTCATTCTGCCCTACAAGGGTCCCAGCTGGCCATTGTGTGGCCAGTAACACCCACACACCAGCTGTGCCTCAGTTTCCCCTCTCTGAACCCAGGGTGGGTTTACCCTCAGTGCCATCATTTGCACACCTGTCTGAGCACCTTGTGGAGGAGAAAGTTGCTATTTTGTGTTTACTGGGGACCTGTGTTAGCTAGGGGTGACATTTCATCTGCTCCATTGCTTCCCTGCGAGCCTGCCAAGAGGCGAAGGGCACGCTGTGCTGGGGAAAGGCTGGTGCCCAGGTGAGAGGGGGGGCTGCTTTTCTGCTGCCGTTCATTGGCAAGGCTGTGAGTAGGAATTGATTTTGGGGGGTATTTGACCAGAGCAATTGCTGCTCTTGATCTTGGTGGGTAACCAGCGAGTTAAAGGAAAGCATCGCTGTGTGTGCCTTGAAGCTCCCTCCGGTCATGGCTGTAACTCACGGTTACTGAAAACAGCAAAATATGTAAATAAATAAAAGGGCACAGAAGCTGCAGAGAAAGATACTTGATTTTGTCAGGGCCACGTCTTTTGTGCTGCTCCCTGCCCACAGCAGCCTGCCTGCTGTGAGATTGGGATTTGGGGACCCTGCTTTGAATGGCTGGGGCCTTTGGGCACAGTAGTGATAGAAGCAAGGGCAGACCTCAGAAATCTGGGGCCCAAAGCTGCTTTCCTGGTGCTGGTGGGATGAGACCCGGGAGAGCTGTCAGCTGGAGCATCCCAACACCAAGGGATGCTGCATCCCAGCTCCATGCACTGCCTCTTCTGCTCTGGTTTTGGCTCTACCCGCCGTTGCAACCCTGTTGCTGGGAGGGGAGTCTGCTCCCACTCCTCCTAGGCACAGCATATGGTTTTCAGAGAGGTTCTTGCTTTAAACCCAATTTTACAGTTGGGTTGACTGAGGCAAAAGGAGGTCAAACGATTCGCCTGAGGTCACTCAATAAGTGGCTCAGATTAAATCTCAACCCACGACGCTGCCCGTTCCCAGCGCTGGCTGTGCCGGCCGGACCAGATGGCCCTCTGAATGCGGCGTCAAGATCCTCGGCTTTTTCTCTACCTCATTGTTCTCCATTGTGGGCTTCTGAATGCAGGACCTTGAAAGTGAGAGTCATTTGGATTTGCCGAGTCCAAGTTATTCTGTTTAATGACATGGATTTGCCGGAGAGGGTTTAAAGACACTGCTTGGCTATGGAGGTTTGAATTTTGCAGATTTACCTCTTTGCTTTGGTTTTGTGGTGTTAAAACTCTCTCTGCCCCGACTAAGATTGGTCCCTTACCCTTTCGGCTGCCCTGCTGCGCTCTCACCAGCTGACTGGGGCTGCCCTGGGTTTGTACCTGCGCTGGTCTGTCCATAGGGATCTCAGGCCCCGATTCCTGTGATAATTCCCTGGGTGATTTTGCTGCAAGTTCCACACCACGCTGGTCTCTCTGTGCGGTTTGTGCCTTCCCCCTTGGCTTGGTCCAGGGGGTCAGTGCAGGGTGCTGCTGGACGGACGATGTTGTGTGTTTGGCTCTGAGAGCCTGCAGAATCTCGTGTTAGCTCTGGAAACACAAGTGGAGATGCTGACATCTTCCTCCTGATCTGGTGTGGCGTCCCATATGTCGCTCCTGACAGTAGTAGGGGCCACTGATGCAATTAAAGCAGTGCATTGGGTATCAAGAGACAAGCTCTGTCCCCACTCTCTAAATAAGGAGCTGCCTGGAAAAGCGAGGCCCCGTGACCTGTTTTGGAAAGGAGGTGGGCAAGCCCTCGGGACATGCAGAGCAGAAACTATCTGCCCAGGGAGCGGTGATGCTGGGGCAGGCTGAGGTCCTCGGGGCGGTGGGGACCTCTCCTGCGCCCGCACATCCCTCTGCATCCAGCCTCCCACGGGAGAGCCCGCACTCGGGACCAGCGCCACTCACATGCCTCAATAAGTTGGCACCTCTTGAGCATGCCTTGATTAATGGTGTTTTTTTGTCAGTCCTAAGAGGCCCCCATTATGTCCCTTTGATGCTGCATTTCGCACTTACCACTGTCACTGAGCTCAATGACTAATTTTTACAGGTCACGGGAGAGGGACAATGGATCAGGCCACGTTTGGAAGAAACAAACGAAATTTTCCTGCAACTGAGAGCACTAATTAAGAGTGAGGATCAATTTGGGTGTACAAAAGAGATAGTTTTAGGCTGCTGGTGTGTAAATGAGTGGCAGAGTTGCGGTAGCAGAAAAGGCTCAGTGTGTGCATACTTCAGCTGCAGCATTGTGCTCTGCTGCATTTGATCGATACTTCTGTGCTTGTTCATCGAGGAAAAACCAAGTGTTTTCCTGCCTGCTGTGCCCAGGAGGGGAAGGGACAGAAAACTTGCTGGATCAAATCATGGTTGATACCTGCATGATGTTTTTTGGCCAGGAGCAGGAGCTTGTGGTTTCTTCAGGCACATTGCTCATCTTAGAGCAAATTGGCCAACAGCTTTTGAGCGCAGTGTGTTGCGTTCCCTGCCCTTCTCTCTGGGCAGGACGATGCTTCACCTCATCTCAGGCCATTGCTCGCCCCACCAGGGATTGTGTTGCTGTGCTGAGACTCTAGAGGAACACTGATTTGGAGGAGGTGTTGAAGAGGGAAGGGGGATAGTGAGCTCCCATCAACAAGGATGTCGTGGATGCAGCAGGAGGGACAAGGGAAAGCCAAGCGTGGGCAAACTGGGTTCATGGCTTCACTGGGCGTTGAAGAAACGCGATTCAGGTTTGCCCAAACCTTCACACGCAACAAAAAGTCAGAGCTACAGTATATTTGGGATGAGCTGGTTGTGAATGGCCAGGTCCCCAAGCTCTGGCAGTTAAAATCAGTTTGCAAATCGTTTTGGTAGTAGAAATGCATCGTGTCTATTTAAGGTTTTTATTTGCCTTCAGCAGAAAGGTGGGAGCATCTACTGGAGCATCCTTTTACCAGGAGGGTTCTCCAGGGCCTGTGGGACTCCCACAAAGCAAAGGCTAAATAGATTTGAACACAAACTGATTCATAGTGCTGAGCTAACCTCCAAAATGGTCCAGTAGAAGCAGCAGTCCCCTGTTTCCCCTCATTCCCTGGTGTGGTTTGCCCATTACCAGTTTTTTCCTCTGCAACCCAGCATCTTCCCCATAGGGCAGTGGGATGTTCAGCCTTGCTCCAGGGGTTTGCTCTCATCCTGAGCTCTCTGCCCTGAATGCCAAGCAATGTGGCCGTGGACCTTTGCTCTCCAGCACGGTTCCTGCTGAGGTGAGGGTACTGGCTGAGGCATTTTGTTTGCTCGGAGCAGCATCCACGTCCAGCTCACGGTGGTTTCCCATGGCAATGTGTAAAGGGTGGGAGGGGAAGTCCTGGCTGTGTCTTTCATGAGTGATTCTAATGCACTGGGGGAGAGGAGGGCCCCAAGGGGGGTCAGCTCGAACTCTCTCTCAAAAACGCAGGGAAGAGAGGCAAAAAAATCTTCATGTGCTGGGCTGGCCCTTTGAAAAATGACGACAAAAATAATCTTTTTTTTTGTTTTTATGGTGGCCAAAGAGAAAACAGTCTCCTTGTTCCTTGGGAGAGCCATGGGTGCTCTAGACCTTTGCGAGGTCTCAGGCACCCAGCACCTCTAAATGACAGAGACTGGTCAACATCTGGGTGCTAGTTTTAAGGATTTGGACTCGACCAGGTGGTTGATTCCTTGGGAAGCCTGTGTCCATTCCTGCTGTCCCCTGTGACCTTGGGCAACTCTTCTGATGCCCTTGTGTCTCCAGGCATTGGGGACGGGGGCATTGGTGCTCCTCAGCTTCTCCCAACCCCTTTAGGTTTGGGGGCCCATTGCCCGCAGCCCGGTGGTGCTGAGCTGGCGTGGGGGGCCCTGACCCCGCTTGAAGCTGTCAGAGCTCGTTACCAGCACCAACAGCTCGTTACCACTGCAGAGGGTCTGGGGAGGCCGGTTCCCTTCGGGCACGCTGATTGCTCTGTGGCTAATCAGGGCTGAGGAGTTGGGGTGCTGCGTGGGTGCTGGTTGCTGCCAGCTGTCCATTTTCATGAGGTTCATGGGTCTGGCTTTCCTGAGACCTTTGAGGTTGTACCCAGCCACCAGCCAGAGGGTTCAGAAGTTCTTTTTAGGGGAGGACAGAGATCCCCGCATCATATATTTGTGTGCAAAGGTCTCTTAGACAACAAGTTTTAAAAGCCAGTGTGGGTCTAGGTAGACAGGAGGGGGTTGTGTTTCTGTGCTGGGGAACACAGCTTTCTGTTTTAAAGCATAGTTTGCATACGTTTGAAGCACCTCTGCGATTCCTGCTCCCACATCCCACGGGGAAAGCGGGATTTGTTCTTGTACAGCTCCCTGCCCAAGGGGACCCTGCTTAATTTTTCTTTTGCTAACTAGGTTCCCCCAAGAATGAGAGATTACCTGATCTTCCAAAAGCATTTCCAATGTGCGGAGAAGTCTGGATGACTCACAACTTTTAATTAGCTCTCCTGACCGAGGCAAGGATCCCTCCCTCCCTTACAGAGAGGTGGTGATTAGAATTACAATGAAGATAATCCAAACTGTATGTGTAGGGTTTTCTGTAAGCGGAGAACAAAGCAGGACATCCATCTGGTGAGTGTGAGCCCATAATACCTTTCTGCTCATTTTTCCAGTGCAACAGGAGCTGCTTGGGACGGAAGCAGGCTCATTATTTTGGAAAGGCTTGCTGACACGCAGAGCAGGGCTGGCTTGTAATCTCCGAGGCACTGAAACCGCTGCTCAGGAAGGAGCACTGCTTTTATTTTTAAGTCTACCTTTGTATTTCTCCTTGTTAAAATCGGCAGCGATGAGGGATACCAACCTCTTCTGAGCCTGCCATTAATTAGTGTATGAATGAGAGATGCCCTTAGTTTTAGCAAGGCTAATCAAAGCTGTAAGGGAGTTTTAAAAGGCACCACTACCCAGCAGCTGAGCTGAGCCTGTCCTGTGACAAACATCCCAGCAGCAGTGAGGAAATGGCATTTGTTGGAGACAACCTCCTTTCCGAGTGATGCTATTTCCCCTCACTTAAAATTTCCTTC
Organism: Tringa tobata; assembly: GCA_033628505.1. Classification (NCBI taxonomy): domain Eukaryota; kingdom Metazoa; phylum Chordata; class Aves; order Charadriiformes; family Scolopacidae; genus Tringa; species Tringa tobata. Next base: position 1,496,395 of record JAHREE010000293.1, read on the forward strand.
TCTGTATTGGGCAGAGCTCCTGCCTCAAAACTTTGGCGTCCCCTTATGTCCTGTCTTTGCAGCGGGAAGCTCATCTTGTGCCGTGGGGTCTGCGTTCCCGTGCTGTGCCCTGCAGGGAAGAGGCAGAGTTTGCAGCAGAGAAATGCGAAGCTGGGCCCTCGGCCATGGTGCCGCTGCGTTTTACGGTCAGCTGGATCTTGCCGGGCTGCTGCAGCGCGGCGAGGGGATGGGTGCAATGCGGTGGGGCCGCCTCGCTGAGAAAGGAACAACAAAAAGCCGTTGTGGAGGAGCAGCCGGCGCTCCGTGCTGCCGCTGGCCGCCATGCCGGCAGCGCGACGCATGCTTCCACTCCTCCCATGGCAACAAGTTCATCCTTAGGCCAGTAAAACAGTTGGGCTGCAACTTGGCGAGGCGGCCAGGAGCCCGTCCAGCCTTGAGGCATCCCCAGAAGGACCCAGGGAGGCAGGAGGGATGGGGTTAGGTTTCGTGCCAGCAAGATGCTCTCTGCAAGCTGTATAATTTGGGCTGCTGGTTTTCCTACCCAAAAAGGACAGGCGAGGTGCTGGGTGATCCTTTTGGGATCCTGAGCTGGGCAGCACCCAAGTGGGAGTCATGATAGCTCTTGCTCACCAATGCAAAGAACTCAGGAAGATAGATGGAGAGTGCAGATCCAAGGACTGGTTGGTCAATGTTGGTCAAACACAAGCAATCCATTCCTCTTATTAGTGCTTCAAGCACGCTGTGTATCAGAGCTGGATGCAGCGTTTGCTTTGAAGGAAACATCGCTTCAAGCCAGGATCCCGGTTGCTGAACTTGCCACCGGCCCCTCTTGATAGCCCAGTGCGAGCCAGGCATGCCGGGGGGTGCAGCTGGTGCAGCTCAAAGGGAAAATACCATCAGCTGTTGAATGGTGAAGATTTGAGATGTCACGCCAGGGCTTCGCGTTTCGATTTTTTTCAATGCATGCTGTGAAATTCATAGGTGGAATGTTTCTGGGGAGCTGCTTTGCTTCCTGTAGGAAGAGGGTGGGGAAAAGTGGAAAATAAATATTGTGCTATATTGACAGCTTCCAGCTTTAAAAACCCGATTTGAGCTGACTTTCCCCTCCCAAAATCGTAACACTTGTTCTGAATTTGTGATATTCAAAACCCCCAAATTATTAGTTCAGTTAGGTCGTCTATTTACTTTTGGCTGTTATGATACGCTTAGGTCATGTTTCCAGCATTTGCGATTCACGGAGGAAAAAAAAAGCTTGAAAACATCTCACTTTTAACATAACGAGAGCTAAGGTTGACAGAACTGCGAAACGCTGAAAGTTGGGGCTTCTCGGCATTGCCAGACATCACAAGGTCCTTGATGACATGATGAGAGCTGGGAAAGCTGAATAAACTGAAGAGCTTCTTCTATTCTGGTGCCTTGTCATGTAAATAGGCTCCAATCTGCATGTCAGATCCCTTGGGTAAGGGAGTGTAATAACGTTAAAAAAAAAAGGCAGCAAAAACCCTAAGGTGCGTGTGTGTGTGTGTGTTACCAATCTTTAAACAGGCAAAAAATGTGCTTGGAGGAGTTTGTATGGGGTGAGAGGGCTCCTCGTTACTGCTCTGCTTCTGATGCAAAAAGGTAACTGCCGGGGCTTTAGAGAAAGTACTTTAATGCTACATAAATATAATTGCTTCGATGAAATGTCTTTAGCCTCCTGAGGGAAGTTGTAGTCTGGTAAGCCTTTAGATATGAATGGACGACTCTGTAATTGCTATTGTTTCTGAGACACATTAGGAAGGCCTAATGCTGATCACTTCTGGCATGTTATGGAAGCAGCGGAACGGCAGTCCCACGCAGCGTGCAGGGGAGAGGGTATTAGTATGCATTTTGCAGGATGAAAAACTGACAAACGCTTCAGGACTGGAAGTTTTTTTTCCTAATTAGATTGTGGGCTTGTGAATTTTATTTGATTTTTTTTTTTCTCTCTCTGCGCTTTTCCTGCTGGTATGCAGAGTGAAGGTATCTAATTCTTTGCAATTTAGGCTTTGGATAATGAGCTCGAAGGCAACATCTCAGAGGAGTGCGGGATTGATGGGTTAGTACATCAGCTCTGGTTAATGCAGTCTCCTGACTCTGACAGGGTCCAAACCAGCTGGTTCAGAGAAAAGGACAAGACATGGATATTGAAAATGAGTATTTTTAATATTTTTTTTTCATACTGATTAGTAAAACATGGGATATTCTGGTACATGGGGTGTCCTTCCATCTCTGGATTGGAAGCAGCTATGTTTAAAAATCAAAATCTGGTCTTAGAGATCATTCCTAAGAGATATCTTGGGTTGTCTCCTGGTTTTGGAGCATCCTGTTTTCTGGCTTTTCTTCGCAGCATAGGTCTCAGAAAGGTAGCAAACTGCTCTAGCAAGGCATTACCTGGGCAGGAGCTGGAACACCATACCCCCTCCTTCCATCGGCAGCTCATATACTTTGTCACTGGTGCTTAGAGCTGTGGCTCTATCTTCTAGCATTGTTAGCACGGATTTCTGTTCAGGAGTGGTATTAGTTTGTGGTTATTTTGTTTTTTCTTTGCTTGATTCTGCAAGAATTCTATCAGGTAGTAGCCACAAAGCAGGTGAATCTCTGCCCTTGGCTTGCGCGAGTGTCTCCTCTAAAATGCTGCTCTCCTCTCACCATCCTGTGTGCAGCTCCAGCCTGTCTGCCCAAGAGAAAGTCAGTGCCAAAATATTTGGCAGCTGCTGCCCAAAGAGCCTGGAAAGAGACCCTGGAAAGAGCTCTTTTGGGGAGAAACAAAAATTGCCCTGTCCTTGTGTAGGGGCTGATGTAAACGTCGTCCTCATCTGCACTGTACCATTAGCATCCTATTACGAAACAAAAAGTAATAACTTACTGATGCTTTCCCTTGACTGTTTGGCCTCAAGTGGTAAATCTTGGTCTTACTTGGAATTTATTTTTGTTCTGGAGATTTTTACTGTCTTCAGAAACTTCGCTTAGAAAAGTGGGATTTTATGGCTCTAAACTGTTTGGTTTTAAAGACTGTTTTTTTCCCTGTGGGCTTTTTTTTTTTTTTTTAAAGAAAAATGAGAGGAGTCATGTAATCCTCAACATACAATAGATTGTCCCAGATTAATAACACACTATTTTTCACAGTGAACACAATCCTGGCCCGTTGTAATTTACTCTCCATCCTGGCATGCTGTTAATTAGGATGAACGCTTATGCGAAAAGTCCACATATGGCCGGTGCCAGCTTTCATAATAAGTTGCCCCAAAAACGTGAGGAACGAGGGGTAGTGAGTCAATGAAAATCCCGACATAAATTGACTTTTTGTGTCCTGGCAGTGCTTGGCTGAACGCCAATGACAATAAGAGCCCGGCGTGCCAGAATTCACAGGCAAATAACACTTTTCCACTACAGCATCCTTACGAGACACCCTCCCAGCAGCCGTCCTTCCTTCCTGCCACTCATTCCCTTGTGTCCAAGGAGGCTGTTGGGGCGGTGGTGGGGGGGGGGAATGTCTCAGTGTTGTGACGGGGTGCAATGAAAACATGAGTGACAGAGTGACATTTTGACAGCTTGACTTCAGGTTCCTACTGCAAATGTAAATACGTTCATTTGAATCCAATTTACACAAGCAGGGGTTTTTAATGGGAAATAAATGGAGGATTGCTTAAAGGTGACTTCTGGGAATTTTAATTTTTTATCCAGGGTATTTGTGGACTTTTTTAATGGGCTCAGACACAAATTTCCATGATATTGTGGAGGTCGAAGTGGTCTCTGTCCCAGTTTCTTCCAGTTATATGTTTTTCCAACAAAGTGCTTTGTTTTCTCCCAGTTTGATGCTAATCCCCATCTGAGTCGAGGGACTGACAGCAATGTAGTTCATTAAATGTACCTATTGAGCAGCTGATAAAATTGAACCACAATCCCATCCTCCTCAAATCAAGGACTCTTAAACAGCCAATAGTCCATTTTATCTTTTTCCTAAGGGGTCTAATCTGTTGCTCTCTCTCACTTGGAGACTTGCTGTATTTTTACTGGGGGAAAGTCAGTGAGCGTCTTGTCAGGTGGGAACAAGAATGGTTGAATTGTACCTCGGAGTGTGATTTATTTAGACAATCTCGGCACCTTGGGGACTTCTTATTCCTCGTTAGTGCTCCTTGTAGTAACTCCTGCCTGAGATTTAGGTGCATAGTGCTGGAAGATGCAAACTCTGGGTCACATGCCCATCTCAGGAGCAATGTAGCTCCTGTGGTTCAGTAGAAGGTGGTGTGAGATGACCCCCCTGCACGACAGCTTGAGAAAGTGAGTTGGAGTTTCGTTCCTCCGTCCCCTGCAGCGATACACAGACATCCCTCCAGGGACCTCAGCAGCGTGCGGCACTGCAGGTGGGTGGAGGATATCATCCAGGATTTCTAGGAAGTAGCAGATTGCTTACTTCTTACACCAAGACCTGTGAACACCCATGATAGATGCTAATTAAGCATCTGCTTCCTTCTCAGCTGTAAGTGAAAGGGTGGCAAGGTAAAGCGACAGTCAGACCTCGTTTATCTTAATGAGAAGGGTCAGGAGTTTAATGGAGTTTTGCTTAGTTGAGGGTGTTTCAGCCCATCCTCTGTTTGGTTGGGAGACATTTCTACGTTTTGCGTCCACAGGACTTTTTAGCTGGGATGGTGTGGCTACCTGGGACTTAATGCTGATGCCCTCTGAAGTCTTTCCTAGGGGGAAAGGTTTTAGAAGAAATCCGGGAGGCTTCCTAGTATGTCTGCTGTGACTTGGTAGACAATTTGGATAGTGGTACAGTGAATTTTGCAGGCAACTTTTCCCTGGCTGGTGTGGTACGTCAGGCTGTGTCGCGTACATCTGAGATGTGGGATGTGCTGTGCTAAGCAGTGGTCACTTTGAAGTTCTTTCCTATAACAGTTTAGATGTTTAGCCAACCTACTTAGCAGATACTGACAAAAAAAAAAAAAAGTGATTGTTTTTACATTCCAGACTCTCACCTTGTACTTACCGCTTCTGAGGTTTGTTTGACACGATGCTGACATATTTACAGTGTAGCCTTACTGTATATAGAGGGAGTAATCAGCCAGTCACTCAGGGCTGCATCAACTAGGCAGAAGTAAAGCTCTTTTTACTAGTTCACGTGCAGCACCATGCTGTGTGCATAACCTCATTTCTCAAGCCTGTTTCCTAGGTATTGAACATAGACCCGAGCAACACCTACCCCTTAATGGGACAGACCTCCAGCTGGCCCGTATCAGCACAGCTCCAGCTGAGAACAGTCTTCTATCTACAAAGGGCTGCACCAAGATTAGGGAGGGAATTCTTGCAAGGCTGGCGAAGCAGGTGAATGCTATCACTGTCATTTTTCAGAGGGGACTCGAAGGAATAAAAGGGGGTAGGATGATGCTGAGACAGTCCAGAGCTCTGTTGCAGAGCTGATGTAGAGCGTGAAGGCCTTTAGTCCCTCGTTGGGGCTGCATGCCCTGCCCGGAGAGGAATTCAGACCTGCTCTGCTGGAGTCATTCCTGCTCTTTTAAAGCCAACATCAAAAGGTGCGGTTCTAATTTGATGCTTTTTAACACACAAATGGCAGCAAGATCATTAATTATTGCACTTAACTAACTTCAGTGATGAAATGCTCTGTGTTTGTGAGTATCAAGAGCTGGTGAAGTCTTTCTGGCTCTGTAAGTGAAGAGCAGGCATTTTGCCTGCTGGTGAGGCTGGATAGTGCTGCAAGGAGGCAAGAGCTGCCTGCTCTCCAGAGAGGCACATCTGTGTCGGTCTATAAGCTCCATTTGGCCCAGAATATTTTCATGTCATGCTTAATGGCCTGTGAGTGCTCTCTGGTCCTGCCTTGCTGCCCAGGTAGATAGGCAGGATCATGCCTTTTGGAAGAGGGAAGCAGCAGTGCGAGTATTTCGTGCTGTGGGAGTATGGAGCACCTTGTCTCATTGAGACAAATACCTCTGAGGCCTCCTGCAGATAAACCTCTGTTGACTTCTTGGTTCAGCTGCTCTAATGGTGTTACTTTTTCTCCACCGAGCACAATGCGGTGGGGCTGGAGTAAGGACGACACCCTAGGGAGGCCCCCGTCCACCTTGGGAGATGTTGGCTGAGGGCAGAGATGCTTCAGCCTGGGATTTTCCCAAGCTGAGGAATTCTGCAGACAGAGTGTAGCTATTCTTGCAGGACATGACCAGTGGGCAGCTGGAGAGCCAGGCAGTTGTTTTCAGTCTAGCCAGGTTTTGTCACCTACCGCAACCCATGGGGAGAGAATTTTCCCCCTGCTTCCAGCCTGCGAGACCTCATTGTTCCCAGCACCTGAGGCATGCAAAATCCCTCTTGCTGTCTTGGAGGAAAGGGTCCAAGGGTAACCATGGCTGATTAGTGAGCCCTGGGCAAAACATGGACCAAAAATCTCATGCACATCACTTTGCTGTGCAGGGAGAGACAGTGGACCCTCTGAAGAGGGTGCAGCTCCTGCCCTGGACCTCAGTGGCTGCAACCACCTCATTCCTGTGGGCTGTGACCACCCCGTGGGGCTGTGGTGTTTGTCCCCCGAGGGAGCCCGTGTTCGGGAAAAGGCCTTCAGAGGTTTGAATTGGACCTGGATTAATCATACTCTCTGGCTTGGTTTGCGTTCGGCACGGTGGGAGGGACATGTCTCTTGCTGGACTAATGAGACTATGAGTGTATGTGACATTTTTATGACTCCTTCCCAAGCTATTTCCTCCCAGTTTTTAGTGTTAAATTGGATTCTTCCCTCCAACCCCCCGGTGTTGTTGGGAAAGCCATCTGCAGACAGAAGAGTGATGTGGAGATAACGCTCCTGGGGGTGGGTCTGTCTTGACTTTATGGCTCTTACATCTTTCCTTTAGGGTTTCTCTGACATTATGCCAGGCAAATATGCATCTCTGGGCATCTTCCATGGCCCTGCATGAAGCGTACACGTTGTGTACCCTGCTTACCCCGGAGTCCTCCCAAGGCATTGTTGCAAGAGGTATTTTGGAGCAGATGTCCTAAATGAACATTTCCCAAGTTCTCAGCCCACTAGAGTTATTCTCAAGAGAAACATGCTTCAGTTTTATAATGTAGATGAGCCTCCTTTCCCCCCCCCATATTTTTTTTTTCCTCTCCAGTTTCCAGCCCCAAAAGTAGGCGGTGAATTCTAAGGCTTGAGGGAAGCAACTGCACAAAAGCCTATTACAATCCAGTCGCATTGTGCAAGGTGGGGATTTGCAATTTTAAGCAGAGGGAGAGGGAATCGTCATGATAATTACATATAATACCTAAAGCACCTATAAATACAGATGTATATTTATATAAAGCCTCTCCCAGCACACGAGTTCCCTGTCTGGCCGGGGTTGCCAGACCACCCTGTCCTGCACAAACAAATGAGTTAGAAAGTCCGAAATTCCATCTCTGCCTTTCGGGGCTTGTCTGGGGAATTCCTGAGTAATGGAGGTTGAATTGGGTCACAAGGGCAGCGGGGAATAAATCTTCAAAGGTTAGCTCTGGCATGAAGTCTCCTTTTTTAGGCATGTCAGGGATTCTTTTGTTTTGCTTTGTTTTCCAAAGCCCCCCCGGCCCGAGAACAATACCTCGCTGGGGCCAAGCCTGGCCGGGCACAGCCCCATAGCATTGTCCAGGGGGCCGGGGAGGGGGCTGGCGGGAGAAATGACATCTTAAAGAATAGCGCTTCTTCTTATGGACACTTAGTAGATCAGTGTGCATTCAATTAACCCTATAAACCGTGCAAGGTCCAGGGAAAGAGCCTTTCAGGCATTATGGATTGAAAGTATTAAGGGGGGTGGGGGCAGAGCGGTTGGCGAGTCCTGTTTAAACAAAGCCCGTTAGGCAGGAGCAGTGTGGTGGGGGTGGAAAAAGGGGATGTTTTTTTCCTTGAAAATTAAATTCAAGTGCAGTTCCATGTGCTGGTTCAGGTTTTCTTTAAATAAAGTTAGGAAATAATTGCACAGCTCAGGCTGGGTGTCTCGATTAGATGTTTGGTCCAACTGTCTTTGGAGCAAAGGGATCCTGTAGACTGTCTCGGGTGGGAAAAACATTTCACATTAGTATTTTCTTCCCCTTCAGATTTATGCTCGACCCTGAATTGTGTCCTAAGCCTCGGCTCCAATAGCCTGTGGGACATCCCTGACCTTCCTAAGTGCATGTTTGATGGTCCCCTGGGTATGAAAACATCTAAATGCTTCTGTGAAGGAGCAAAACACCTTGATTTTTTCCAGTTGAGTGTCTGATGTATTGCAGGGACACTACAAGACACCGCCATGTTTTGAAAAGACAATATTTATTCCTATTATTATTTGGAGGAGAGTCAAATTTTGAAACTTTTGTTTGCTGGCAACTCCACCCCAAGCCCCCAGGGCTAAGTAGCCCCTCCAGGATGGGAGTGATATTGTGAGCAGAGAGATGGAAACAGCCAAATTTCTTTCACTGCATATGGCTAATATTCACCTGGAGAAATCCAACCCATTTGTAGATATTAAACTAGACACAGTAATAAGTTCACTATGTATTTCAATTTACTTTGCTGCAAATAGATTTAATTTACCAACTGCAGAGTTTTAGATGGAACTGCCTGTATTCCTGCCATTTTATGCTACATTCTGAATATATTATACATAAAGTTGTAAATTAATAGGCCTGTTTCTGATTTGTTGCACATATGACATGGACGTGCAACTAAATTAACAATGAAGTCTTAGTGTTGCGGAGTTTAATTATATTTGCAGATGAATTAGCATCTAATTCCTCTATCCCTTCCTTATTGTGAAGCACACTGGAAATGGTTTTTCCCTGAAGACACTGGTATTTTGTATTGTTTTGGGAGAAGATCTGTGAGATCTGCTGCATCTCCAGCTTAGATTGGAGCTGCTGTTTGAATTCACGGTGCGGCCGCTCTACATACAGCTCTGTTTATTGATTATTGAGTGGTAAGTGGCATTTCTGGCGATACTATTGCTTTTCAGACATGATATCACCAAGAGTCCCATAGTGCTAGAAGAACATGTGTCCCTGGCACCTCGCAGTCTAGGTTGGTTCCTGGCAGGCTGCTGTGGTCACGGAGAGCTGGTGGACTTCACATGAGCTGCGAGTGCAGGCTCACGACAATGTTTTGGAGGTGGCCAAAGCAGAGAAATGGCTTCAGCCTTGGGGAGGAAGGAAAAGAAGTAGCTGGGAGTTGTGTGAGTGGTTTGAGCTGTCAGTCCTTCAGCTGGGAGAGTCCCACAGCCCACAGTAAAATGTTGCTGATGGTGTAAGGTGACATTTTTCCTGTGATGGTAGTTTTTGGAAAGTATCCATAGTCAGGACAGCACCAAGGTGTGGGCTAAAAACCCTTTAAAATCAGGCTGCACCTTTTACTTGGCTGTTCTTGGGTGGGATGTTTCCCAAATTGGGCCCAGATCAGGCCAGCTGTGTTCATTCACTCTTGTGAGCTAACTCCTAATTGCTGGAGACACCATCATATTAGTGAGCCAGGAACATGGACCTCTGGAGCTTCTCTGCTGAGAGTTGGTAAAGTAAAATGCAGTCTGATTTTGAACAGAACACAGGAAAACAGCAGTGAAATGAAAGCAGCTGTGGTTTTGCCTGCTAATGAAGTTTGGTGGTGCCTAGATCTGTGCCATATTAAGAGGCATCCTCCCTTTCTTCCTCTGCTCCGTATCGGTTTCCTACGGAAACAGCACCTTTGCAGCTACTTTCTCTTGGGATGTGCTCCAGAGCTCGGTGATAACAGCTTTGTGCTCCTGAGGATCTGTACAACTGTTGGGCTTCCTGGAGGAAAAGAGCAGATGATGCTGGGGCTCAAAGCCCTGCCCCAAATTCTTCCCCGAATGCCCCATTCCCTCAGAGAACAGGTACATATGGGGCTGCATATGAAAAGATGTGACTGTGGAGAGTGGCCTGTGGGGCCACTGTGTGCCAGGGTCCTCCTCCCTGGCACTGCTCCTCCATGTCTGCAGAGGACCTCCATAGCATCAAGACTTTGTTAACGTGATCTGTTACTGAAAAAATAAACCTAGCAGCTCTTTTCTCTTCTATCCTTCATAGATTCCAATCCAACCTCCTTGGAGGAACATGCACAGCTTGGCTTTCCAGAGGGCTTGTTGTACCCATCTCCTCGCAGTCTCCAGAAGTGTTAGCTTTTCTAGGATCTGGGCCACAAAATCAACACTCAGTAGCATTACTCTCAGCTGTAAATTGTGTAGGTGCTTTACAGCTCTGCTGGATTGAGGACTCCTTGCACAACACCCTTGAAAGCTGCCTCCACCCTTGACACGTTAGTAGCATCTGTTGACCTTTTCTGAGCAACAGGGATGAAAGAAGATTGTCTTGCTTTATTTCCCCTTTTAAAAATTATTCTGACAAAACTAATGGTTTTCTTTTTCCCAGCGTTGTACCGATTAGCTTTTTACATAGCACTGTACCCTTCCCTTAATTTGAAAGTATCTTCTAAGTCAATTGCAAAGCAGATAACATGCATCCTAGGAATAAATGCTTCTTTTCTGAGCAAATATAGGAAGAGTCAGCAAATATGAAGCATCTCTTTTTCCTATTGTCACAAAACTGTGGCGTTCCTGAGATTGATTTGCACTTGCTTGAGGGTGTGCTTTAACAGGAGTGCATTTGGGATATAAAGTGGGAAAGGTTCTCAACAGCTTTTAATTGGAGTTGTTGCTTTTGATGGGGCTGCACTAATTTCCAGTGGCTTCAAAGCTGGCAGGGAGCAAGGAAGGCTGGTGAAATCCTGGCTCCATCCACGGGCAGTGGCAAGTTTGCCATCACGGGATGTGATGTGACACTGCTGTGGTTTGGGGAAAAAGAAGACTCAAATCCAAATTACACTGATCCACGCACCGGGGCTGCGTGTATGAACCAGAATTTAAATTTGTATCTGTTTTTTAAATTTTTATAAAAGAAATCTGGGCCACGATGAGAGTTCGTAAGGGGAAACCGAGCTATTCCCCCCAGAGCTGCTTTCCTAAGCCATGCTTGGTTGCCAGTAGCTTCCTGCCTGTTGTTAGTTTTTCTTTTTGAATACAATTTAGTTTCTGCAGGCCAGTGGCTTTTAATGATTTCCTTTGAGTCCATGCATCCTCTGGAGCAGCCCTCTTCTCCCTTGACATTTGATGTGGGAATGTGTACATCAGTATTGTTACTTAAACAATACCCTTCAGGCACCGATGCTGGGCCCTCAGATAAATCACAGATTAAAATGAAGCAGAATTGCTTGATAAAAAGTCTACAGTGTTCCGGCATGCGGGGAACAAACTGCACCGAGTCCAGGTAATGGGAAATTGTGTGTGTTATCTGAAGACCCATGTAATTAATGAACAAGAAACCTGTTTACTCTGAAAATAAATGGCAGAGTTACTATAATGCCTTTCTGCTTTGAATGCTGAATGAGTATCTCTGGAGGAATAAAAGCCCCAGCAGCTCAAAGTCACATCTCAACCAGAAAGGCGGTTTGGAGACAGTGCTGAGAATCAGAGCTGTTTCACTTTTATGAAGAATATGAAACCAGCCTTCCTTCTAATAAACACCTCATTTATTTTCTCTTGGCTCCTAGGCCATCTAGTTTGCAAATCGTGGTGCGGATGGAACAATTAGCAGATTCGACTCAGTGCACATGCCATTGCCGAGCAGGAAACAAGCACGCTGGGCATGAATAGCATCAATCTTATTTTTCAGGCATGTGCAAGTATCTGGCACTTCAGAGAGCTTTGAGAACGGGCTGTATTTCTGGTTTGCCCCTCGCTTTCCATCCCGATCGTGCTGCTGCTGGATTCATGTGTATTCCCCGTTAGAGCTGCTGGGATGCTGATGGCTTGGTAGGCTTTTACCCTGCTCGGTGTTTCATTCCAGCTATTTTCCACGCGTGGAAAAACGCTCCCGTGGGGGAGGCACCGCTGCGGCTGGTGCTGGGAAAGGGAGAGCTGCCCCTTTAACCGTGCAGAGCATGTGGCTGTTTTTAGTTAGAGCTCTTTTAGCGAGTTGTCTCAGCACATCAGGGCCCCGCTTTCATCATGCCTGGCTTTTTTCCCCCCCCCCCTCCCCTCTTTGAGTCCTAGAAGTCAGAGGCCACAGGGGGGGTGACAGAAAGCGGTGACCTCTGCATAAGCGGGGGGACCAGATGGCCACTCCTCTTCCTCTGAGCCTTTCTCCCCTGGCCCCAGGGCACAGATCTGTGACCTTTGCTTTAACTGAATGCCCAGACTGTGTGACTGGGGCTTTGACATGCTCTTTAATAGGCATACATTATCCCTCCGCTGCTAAAAGCCCAGAAAACTGGGTTCATTTAGATGGAGTTCAAGTAAAACTGTTTGGATTGGTCTTGCTATCCCCTAGCTACCTCCTGCTAAATTGTTGATCTTAGTGCTAATGAAGGGAAATGCACCCACGGATGGGCTGGGAAGCATTTTATTTTCAAAGCTTTGCAAAACCCGGTGCTTTCTGACGGGTGAGGTGTGCACTGATGGTGTGAGCCCGCTCACGTGCCCACCCACGGCACAAGCGATGCTCTGGTACTCGGACCACGTCGAGTCCTTGCCCTCTGCCACTGGACTGGGCTTAGTTTTGCTCTAAGGTACTGTCTCTCCCAGTTGAAGAAAAGGTCTGATGTTAAACAGTGGCAGAAGTTGGGCTTGTAGCCTCTCACAGATTTTGTAGGCACAAGGGGGAGATGTAATCACTAATACTTCAATAATTCTCAGTTCCAACCATAGGCGTTGGGCTGATTTCCAAGCGTGAGCCAAGCTAAAGCGTTGCAATGCGGTAACACCCCACGGTATGGAGCACAGGATCAGTGAGAATGGGCAAAAATTCCCCAAGAAGAGGAGGGCTAGCACTAGACCAACTGAAAATGGAGAAAATACTTTATTTGCCTCTCTGAATTAGAAGTCATTGCGGTTTTCTCTAGTACCCCAGTAACTGAGAAGTTCATCTGATATTTCTGCCTAGTCCTGTAGCTGTTATTAGAGGAGGCCAGGCTTTCGTAAAAGCAATTTGCCTAATGGGAGCTGTGCTCTTCAGGAATGTCCTCGGGAGAGACTGGAAACATGCTCTTTTTCAGCAGAATGGAAACGCAGAGCTGCGTTTTTCTGCTAATGACCAGCAAACATCTCTGCTGATCAGAGGCGGATGGCCTCCAACCTCTGCCAGGCAAGCGGATGCTGAGGAGGGGCTTTATTAATGCCTACCATTTCCGAAGGGTTAAGCACATGAAAGTTATTCAAGGAATTTCCTTTCCAGGACAGACCTAGGGAGGTAGGTATAAGCAAAGGCCAATTCAGCCCTGCTGAAAGTGATGGATGCAGTTCTCTTTGAAGTTCCTGGGAGCTGCACTTCCTCGCTGCATGGCTGAATTGAATCCAGAGATCTTCAACTGTGAATCCGTAGCCACAAAACACGGTTTTGTGACATCTGCCTTGGTTCACCGGCTACTGAAGGTGGGAAGGGGAGAGCCAAAAAAAACGGCTAGGAATGCTGGTGCGGATGATACCGGAGGTTTTGACTGCTCGCAGCTTGTGTTCCTGTTTTCAATTAAATTAGAAAGTATTTGTGGATGAAGTGACCCATTAGTTGGGTAATAACACTACCTTATCACGCCTGCTTATCAGTATTAGTTATGCACTATAAAACCCGTACCAAAGCCCTTGGGGGAATCAATTAAATTGGAGCGGGCAGCTTTGTGCCTGCGTGCGATGGGGCTGTCGTGAGATGCGTGGCACGTTTGTACACCAAACTGTTGCAGGTTTCGTGCAGACCGTGTTTTCGAGCTTGCATGCCGGCCCCTGCCTGTAAGCTGTCAGCATCCCACATCTCTGTTGCCTCTACCAATTCCTCACTGAACAGAAGAAACAGGCCATAAATTTGCTGATTATGTGCATTTAGGCAGACGAGCTCCCTTAATGGCCTTTACGACGGTTGCAGCCGCCGGTGATGGAGTTTTGCATCCCCAGTTTCTAATAGTAGACGGTTGCTTCTTCATGCTGTACATCCCGTTAAATAAATCTGAGCCTATGGTAACTGATTGCTGATATTAAACTGCAGAGGGAGAGATTAAAAATGTTTTCCCCGTCTGCTTAGAAAGCTTGGGAGGGCTTTGTTCAAGTCTTGTGGTTTTGGGGTTTTTTTAAAGAAGGAGATAGTAAACACTTTAAGAAATAGTCTCGTCTTTCTTCACCTGTGTCTGAGCTGAGGAGCAGGTAAAGGGAACCTGATTTAATGACATATCAAATAGAGAGCTAGGTCTCATCCGATCCCTCTTTGAAACACTGCCGAGGAGCGATCGGTGCCCCGTCTGCATCACTAATTAGACCTTATGAAGTATTTAGACTCTGGTGGCACAGGGAGAGCTGTGGTGACCAATCGCCTGGAAAGGGCTTGATTTCCAGGTGAAAACTCTTAGCGTAGTGATTGAATCTGCCAACAGCTGGCAAAAAGGAGCTGGAAAAAAGCGGCTTTGTCCTGGATCTTTGAGGGCTGTGGTGAAAGGAAAAATATGGTGGGTTGCAATGTCCATGAGAGCTGTTGCTGTTGGGGTTGCAAAATGGCTGGTTTCCTCTTGGCCAGGCGCCGAGGAGCGGTTGGAGGGGAGAGCTGAAATGTGGGGTGCCCCTTCGCCCCCCCAACCGAAGGCAGCACCGCCGTTGCCAGCTGGAGCTCAGCTCCGAGCATCCTCTCTCTGCTTTGAACCTGAGGAGCCATCACACCTTAAGGTCAGGCGAGGGGCCCCCCGTTAGCGGGCAGGGGAAGGTGGAGGGAGCAGGATGTCATTTTGTCATTAGCCGGGCTTCAAAGGCGGGCAGGCATCAGGAAGGGGGGGGAGAGCAGCTATGGGGTCACAGGAGGCTGCAAGCCCCTTGTCCAGCCTCCCCGCGGGCCGGCTCACCTGGTGCACAGCTGCTCTGGGAGGAAGGAGCCCTGGGAAAGTGGAGGGACAGAGGAGGAACGGTGGGGAAGACCATGCTGCTGATGCGTTTCACCCCACAGCCTGCCAAATTCGGTGTGGGGGTTCTGTGCTGGGGGTGCAATCTGCCGTGGTGCCAGGATGATGGTGCAAAGCAATGCCTGTGGGTTAGAGCAGCTGTTAAAAGCACGGACCCCTTGGAGCAGTGTTGCCTAAAATGATACGATGGGGTCCTGTGTGTCTCTTTTGAGACTTTGGAGCATGGTTTTGGCTTTTTGGGGATGCTCATTTTTGGGGAGGCTGGTCACAAGGCTCCTTGTGTTCAGACGTCCTACTCTGGATAGACTTAAGCTTTCTTGAATCAGATCCAACCCCCCAGAATCAAGAAAGTGTATTAAAAATGACAAGATTGTCAAAGGAGGAGAAAAATCCCCCTCATCTTGGGGTTCTTTGACTTTGCAGTCTGGGCCTTGAGGATGTTTCGGGGTCCCCCAGCGAGGCTTTTCTCTGCAGCCGCCGTGGCCGGGTTTGTTTATTGCAATCCAAGCCGAGACCCTCCTGCAGATCCCCGCGAGCGGGGTCAGGGAGGAGCGCCGGCCGCTGGAGATCAAAGCACATGTGTTGGCAATAGCGGGAGGCTCCTGGGATCAGATGCTCTTTGACCTGCCCTTAGGAAAGCCGAGGGCCCCGGTGGATGCCGCGCGTCGGGAGGCGATGGAGGAGCTGAGATGAGGGGCAGCAGCTCCGCATGGAGCAGCGTTTGGTGTTACCCAGCCAGACACATGGCACAGCTCTGCTTCCCAAGCTCCTTCCATCCTGCAGCCCCGTCAGGCTTGTGCGCTGGTAATTAGGATGTTTGCTGTCACTTCTATGGGCGCGACAATGCATATTCATCAAATATGTAAATTAACACATTAAGCTATTTGCATAAATCTTCTGGATGCGAGAGGATGATGGAGATGAATTACTGCGAGAGCAGCTCTGTAAATGATTCCCTGATAGGCAAGTCCTGCACGCTCTCTGTGGGTGCTCCGGTGATGCAGAGCAGGAACTCGTTTGGGTTAATTAGTGCAAGAAGTTCAGGCCTCGTTACCTCTGGAGCAGGATTACAGCTGCCTTTGCACAGACAGCTCTCAGGTGGCCTTTCCTGCTGGGGGAGGGTGGGTTGGAGGGAGTGAGGGAGGTGGAGGGAGGGCAGGCAGGTGAGGAGTTATCCATGGAAAAAGTGAAGCTGCCCGTGCACTAAATGTGCCCGAGGTCTCCGGTGCACAACGATGCACAGAATTTTCCCTGGTCTGGCTCCCAGCAGTGGGCTTCCCAACAAGTCCCCGGCACAGCCACCGCCTCCAACACATCTGGTGCTACCAAAAAGGAAAATACATAAGACCTGTAACCCTTGCCTGCAGTAGCTTAACAATACCTCCGAGTATTGCTTCAAATACATATAATAAGTCTGAACTAATAAAGTAACGAGTTTATGAGCTTTTTAAAGATTTTACTAGATAAATGGAGGGCCTAATAACATGATTCGATTTCTTAATATAAACAACGTATTTGCTGGGGTCTCTTAAAATATTCCTAACTTTAACTGCAGAGAATCCAGCGTATGATTTATATTTCTGGCTGCTGGAAGCTCTGGCTTTCATTATCTGTATATGCTGCAAATCCAATTATGTAATATCATTGAGATAAGGCATGTAATGTTTCACATCTAATTGTTCTAACATGCAAATTTTCTCCAGAGCCGGCATACATTAGGTTAAAAGGAAGGCAGGGGCTGCGTCTCCCGGGTGTGGGTTACACAGGTGGATTCGGGCAGCCTGCAGGCAGTTGGATGTGCCGACCTCTTTCTGGCTGCATGGTCTCTGAGAAGCTCTCCAGGAATCTTGAGGTGATGCTGGTTTTTGGGATAATAAAGCGTCAGTTAAATGCAACCAAACAGCAGCCCTTGCCTGGATGGGGAGATCTGTGTGTGGCTGTAGAATATTTCACTGATTCAAGCATTGTGACTCAATTTTTTTTATTATTTTTTTTTCCCTATGAGGACCCTACCATGGGGCTTGATAATACCAGTGCTTCGATGTGAATGAGCTTGAGTCTACAGCCTTCTTCCCCTCCCCAGCAAACAGCTGTGAAACCAGTTGTGTGCTGAGTGTTCCCCAGCAGACAGACTGTGCCTTGCCTGGCTGCCAGTCCAGAGCACCTGTTGATTCACTATATTGGATCCAAATTCCACACTCGTTTTCTAGGTGGTTTTCATCCACAGGTAAGAAAGAGACCACAGACCTAAGGGAGTTCTGGTACATCTCGTTAAACAGCAGCTAACACGCCTTGCCCCTTCTTCTGGCCTTAGTTATTATCATCACTGTCTCTGAACATCTTTGGACACGTGTGTGCTCACTCAAGACTGTGTAGACTTACCTTTTGAGCTGGCTGTGTCCTTGTCCCTTCCCATGATGGTGTCCCATCTGACCTGGCCACTGAGGTTTCACAGCCAGAGCTGGTGAGAAGGCAGGGAGGGCTGGAAGACACTCAGATCTCCCCTGTTGCATCTTCAGAATGCAACCGAGGAGCACGTCCTGACATGGGAAGAGGATCTTGTGAATGGATGTCAGCTGGGAGACGCCAATCTTCGTCCTGGGGACCAGCACAGACAATTACATTAACCTTTACCCACATTAGGTGGAAGGGTTGGTGGCGGCATGCTGTAAATTAGGGGGTGTTGTGCAGTCTGCTGAGCTTTGGCTTGTGGGCACTTGGTTTCTCTGGAAGGGAGTGGAGAGGGGGATGCATGTGGGTTGGTGGCTTGTTGACCGCAGCACAAGGGCACATGGAGATGTGTCAAAAAGCTAGCTTTTTTGGTAAGATTTCTATTGCCCGTGGCAGAGGGTTTTTTTGGCCCGATCCATTTGTGTGCGTGAACTTGTCCTACACACAAGTGGATCTTGCTTCTTCCCTGTGATCTTCTCGGGCCGTGCTTGTCCTTCTGGCCGCACACACCATCCCCACCAGGTTTTGGTGCTGCTGTGGTGTCGGTGACACCATCCAGCTGGTGGTTTTGGTCCCGGTATTTGGCTCTTTTGAGGAAGTTTCCCACTAGCGATCTTACAGCTACTGGGCATTGTGCTCTGGACGTGAATAGGTCCCATTCAACTTTGTTTTATTCATCATCAGCAAAGCATGAAATTACAGTGGAAATGCTAATAGATTTCCTAACAACTTAGTATCTACTTGGGTGAAACAGTTATTTGTCGACTAATTAGTAAGTTAATTGTTTTATACTTTATTGAGGTCGGGTTGCTATTTTAATGTAGAGGGAGGTGGTGTGTGCTCTTCTAAACAAGACTCTGCTTTAATGAGTGGTTATTATCATCTGTTGGGCTAAAGAAGTATAGGGAAATGGTAATGGTATCTTCAAAAAGAGCTTTTCCCTCTCTGTTTGTCATGTGCCAAGCCAGGATCTGAGCAAACTTGTGGTCCAGGCCAAGTGTGTGTGGGTGTCACATGCATACCTTGGAAATGGCTTGGACCTTTCGGCAGGCAAGGTGTGCCCAGCAGGACCTGGCAATCGGAGGACCTGCTTTTGGAGCTCTTAGCAATGTTCAGGCACGTGTGGAAAGCTCTAACCTGAATCAGCACTGGGTGAAGTGCCCACTGGGGGTCTTTGCAGTGACTTCTGCAAACCTTTCAGAAGCAAGGAGGAAAGGGCTGGTGTTGCTCAGAGCCATACCTGGAGTTCAACATGAGTCTCCCAAGAAATGATGAGGGCCTTTATAACCTGGCTATCTTTCATGACGTGAACACCTACTCCATGCTTTGTTTTCCTGCCCACTCTCCGATATGGAGCCAGAGGGATGAGTTGTCCTCGGAAGCCAGGATGAATCCTGCTGGGGTGCTCAGCTTTCTCCAAGACCATTAATGGGGCAGGCTTCTCAGCTCCCAGAGCTGCTCTCAAGCTTCAGGCATGCTAATTAAAACCATTCCTGACATAAAAAAAGCTTTTTGCAGAAAGAAAGGAGAGAACTCTCCTTCCTGGAGTTTATGATTGAATGTATGAGTAACCTGGCCTTGGGTTTCTGGGGCATGAAGTCTTTCCTTTGGCTTGATTTATGTGATTTTAAAAAAAAAAAAAAGTTTCCTGCCCTCCTCCTCAGTAGCTTTCTTCCTCCTTTTTTCCCCTTCCTGACCCTGTGCTTGTGGCCAGGAGAGGTTTCCTGGATTTAAAAACAATCTTAAAAGATATCCATGTGTGGATGGAGGCAATAGTGGACTGTCAAGGAAGATACCTCCAGGGTGGTTAAGCCACGTTGCTTTGGATGTATTTTTCCTCTTCCATGTTCTTCCTCTCCATCCTAATTAGGGCTTCATGGTAATTACCTGCCTTTGCCAACCCTGTCCCAGAGCTGTGACGTGAGTCAGTGGGTTTGTCCCTCTTCTTGTTCATCCTGCTGGACTTGTCTCCCACGTGGGGAGGCATCGTTTATAAAGTATTACTTTGTGTTGGGCAGCATCACAGGGAAGACCACGACAAAGATTATTGCTTGCAAACAGCCTGTTTTGGACTGATTCTTCCTCCTCCTAGCTGGAAATACAGTGTGGAAATTACTGATACCTGTTGGGTTTATTTGTTGCACTGATGACTCTATGCTTTTTGGAAAACTTGCTGTCATCTCTAGCTTCCAGGTATCTACAAGGCAGCTCTTTAGCCTCAACAGTTTTGCCCATACACCTATACCAGTTTGGCAATCCTGGAAGCACAGAGGTGTGGGTCAGAAGACAGAAGACTGCTGTCAGGCAGTCTGTCTGGTAACTGGAGCAGTTTGTCTTGGCAGCAGCACCGGTTTGGCAGTGCTGTGCTGAGACCCGCGGTCATATAGAGGGATGTGCAGGTAGACCTGGTCACCCCATAGCCAAATTTGCTTGATTTTCAGCTCTAATGTAAAATCAAACTGAAAATGGCAGGATGGCTGCCAGGAAATACAAGCTGGTACCAGACCATTGGAAAAAAATGAAAAATTAAACATAATGGGACTCAAACCAGCCAACAAACCCCATCTCAATTGCCTTTATTTTTTTTTAGTTGCCTTTATTATTTTTTTCCTGGAGTGGCCGGATAGCTTTTAAATCTTGGCAGTGGGACTTTTAATGTGCTGTGTCCAATAAAGCCTTCTGCTTGCCTTGACTGGCAAGAACAATCCCTGGGCAGCCGGCAAAGGGGAGTATTTTTGCAGCCTGCATCCAAGTGTGACTCCGATGTTTCACGCCGCCACCTGAGCTGGGACAGGCTGTGAATACAGATCACGCCGCTCCTTCCCCTGCTTATCCCAGGCTCCTCGTTGGGAAAAGGAACCCCCCTGCTCAGGGGCTGTCGGGGAAGGGGGTTATAAAGGTTTTATTAGTGAAGCAGAAAGATGTTTCCAGCCTTGTTGTTCCTTGGGAAATAAGAGAAGACAGATAATGTTTTGTGTCTTTATTAGATTGGGAAATCATCTATAAAGCAGAAGTGTACTTGAAACCAAGCCCCCATGTCTCTCATTAATGCTGAGTCAGCAGCGTGCAGCCGGTTGGATGGAGGGTTTGCATGATGGGGGGCTTTGAGGGGATCCTGGAGAGCCCCAAAGGAGCCAGATGTGAGGCAAGAAGATGAGAGCTACCAGCCCGGGTGGTCCTGCACTCAGCCCCTTTGCAGTTCCTTGCAGCAATGCAGCCAAGTGCTAATATTCAACTGTGGCAATCTGCAGACTGGGAAAACTCAGCTGTGGGGGAAAATACCTGCCTGGCGGGTAGATGAGAGCTTGTGCACGCTCAGGGGCTGTTGGTAAGACACTGAGAGATAGCAGTGAACCATAAAATGTCCATAAAAGTAGCAAGTCCAAGTAAAGCTACGCGGCTTAAAATGTTTTATCATGTCGTATGCCAGGGCTATTAGTCCCCTTCTGTGCTTCCGTCAGGCAGCATGGCAACCAGCAGTGAAGTTTTATCAGATATTAAAACCTGCTTTTGAAATTTCTCCTAAAGCAGAATGCTAAATCAACCTCTTCATAGTGTTGGGTTTGGGTTTTTTTTTTTTTTTTCCTTCTTGTGCTGTTTCCTGCCTGGCAGCTTTACCTTTACTTCCATTTCTCTCTCTCATTTTCCATCAGCTCTATCTGTAACCATTTTGTGTTTTATTGAGCATGAATGAATGGTGATGCCTTTTAGATGAGTGATATTTTCATCTGAAGATGCTTGTTTAATATAAGCCTCTGCTCAGCTGTTATCCCAATGGTGTTTTGTGTTTACCAACAGATTATTTCAACTAGCTTGAATTTGGAGGCAGATTAATTGCATGGAGAGGTTTTCTTCCATTCTCCTACCCCAGCAAATATTCTCCTTCTCTTCTGCTGGGATGTTGTGGACCTGGAATGTGATTCGGAGGCGGCGTGAGCTGTGTAAAAGCTACAGCATTGCTCCTGGGGCTGAGTGTAACCTACGCTTACCATATGCTACCACCCTCCCCTTTAGGTAAAACGGGGGTGTTGCTGCCTCCCTGCAAAGGATAGTGGCTCCGCAGAGCAGAGACCATAATCACTCAAGCTGCTGCCGTGTGGGTCTCGTGTGCATTTGGGAATAAAATCTTCCATCTGTGGGAATAGGTTATGAATCCGAAAGTCATTAGAAAGGGTCTGGGTTTACCCTTGGTGCTGTAAGCTTGAGCTCAGCTGTCAGCAACAGTGATGGATCCCCAAATACCTGCTTGTTGTGAGGTATTGCTGCCACCCCAAGAGGTTCCCTGGGCTGTGCAACAGCAGCCGTACCTTGGGATGCTTCAAGCTCCAACAGGGTAGGTTTAGACTAACCATTAGGAAAGAATTCTTCACGGAAAGAGTGGTTGGGCATTGGAATAGGCTGCCTAGGGAGGTGGCTGAGTCACCATCCCTGGATGTGTTTAAGAGACGATTAGATGTGGTGCTGAGGGATATGGTGTAGGGGAGGACTTTGTAGAGTAGGGTAGATGGTTGGACTCGATGATCCCAAGGGTCTCTTCCAACCTAGATGATTCTATGAAATGTGCCTCAGTTGCAAAAGATTTGGTTTTTCTTTGGCCTGAGGTTTGGCACAGCGATTCCCTGGAGGTCTCTGCTGGTTGAGAGTTCAACCTGGAGACATATGTGGCTATTTTTTTTGGCACTGGTGATAAGCAGGTTACATGCTGGTTACATGCAAAAAGCCAGTGAGGGCATCGTTTGCCTCTGTCCTGCTGGGGTGGGAGGCAGCGTGTGTGGGGCTGGCTGCAGGCAGGCTGTGCTGTTTGCCGTGGGGCACGTGCCTTAATGAAACCACAGCAATGAGAGCCTGCTCGTAGGGATGCTCCTCTGATCCTCCCGGGCTCTTCCTCACCCTCCTCTGAATTAACCCTGCTGCCTCTGATCTCCAGCTCAGGAGCTGGGTTCCCGTCAGTTCTCTGAAGCTGCTGATGGAAGGGAGAAGCAAAATCCCTTCCTGAAGGCTGACTTTTCTGTTTGTGCCCAGATGGAGGGCTCAAATCTTTTTGCACGCTCCAGCCGGAGGCAAGTCCCTTCAGAGAGCTCCAACATGCATCTTCCACCACTGAAGCATCATTAGATGCTGGTCGGCATCTCCAGATGTCCCCAGGGTAGCACCCTGGGAGCTTGCGGAGGCACCGGTCTCTGTGTCGTCCCCAAAGCCCACGGCCATGTTAGAAGTAGGGGAGGAGGTGGGATCTTGTGTCCCCCACAGGCTGGAGATGGGCTTTCTGATACGTGTTTCTGTGCCTGAGGAGTGTTGTGCATCCTTAATTCCTTCTGGCTTGTTCTCTTCTTGCTCCTTGTGCAGAAGCTGGCGAGGGAAGGGGTTGGAGCTGGACATCGTGTCCTCGACAAGGTGCTCGGCCAACCTTTTGCTACCCCAGGACAGCACTGAATTTTCCCTCGTGATTCTGTGCCAGGCTCTGGCACCCTTGTTCAGTGCCATAGCGCTAAGGGAAATCATATTTGTAGCAGTAAACGTTCCTTTGGGGTGATGAGACCTCTGGTGTCCACCCTGCCAAAATCCACGGGGGTTGCTCCTGGGGAGAGGAACCTGGCCCCGAGCGCTCACATCAACAACTTCATCCCCTTCCCTGCATTTTTCCCCCTGGCAGAGTAATTTCTGAGCTGATGTGCTTCGTTAGGGCATTACGGGAAGGTTAGCTAATGAGGCTGGTGTCGGGCAGGCGGTGTCCGTCTGGGCTGTCCCCGCTGCTCCAAAACCTGTGTCTGGCCGGCGTTGTGCATCCCGCATGGAGCTGCGAGGGCTTGGTGGGAAGGGCTGTGCTTCCAGACCCTCTCGCCGACAATTCCTCTTGCGAACGAGGAGAGGGGGCTTTGCGTGTCCCCCGTACGGTGGCTGGGCTGTAACTCCGAGCTGGCACGGGGCTGCGGCCGCCTCCAGGCCGCTCTCCTCGCCGCCCTTCACCGGCCAAATTTCCAGCGAGCGGGCCGCGCATTAATTTAGGCGGCTTAATGTGGGGAGCTCGTCAGCTTGATTTCCCCTGTGGCTCTGGGAGTCAGCTGGGGCGCCGGGGCCTCCCATTAGCGGTCCAGCCCGGTGCCAGATGGTGGGTGATGGCTTGCGAAGGCTCCGGAGCTGACGTGCCCCATTGTGCGAGAACACAAAAGCGAGCCGGGCTGGATTTTTCCGCCCATTTCCACCCACCCACCCCCTTTCCCTCAAACTTCTGCTTTCATTTTCTTTGGGTGCTGTCACCCTCACAGCTAATTCCTGGAGCTCTCTTTATTTATTTATTTCATTTCATGGTGGGGAGGGCTGTGAAGTTGCTGGTGATGTTTTCCGTGGTGGATGTCTTTGCCTTGTCCCACGTGAGTATCTCACAGACTTCGCTATTGTCCCGTGTATGTGCCCACCTCCACAAAACCTCTCCTTGGACAATTTGGTCACATAAACAAGTTATTAGGGCACCATAGTGGGTCTCCTGGGGAGCCATTATGTGCCACAAGATTTTGTTAAGACAGATTTAATCGCCTTCCTGGATATTTCGGGTGTCCCAGCAGTTTGTCAGGTCTCTAGCAGTTTACAGCTACACGTTTGTTACTGAGTTGTCATCTCTTTTGTGCCTGTTTTGGTGTGCAAGTGTTTTTTCTGATCAAGATGCACATTTTGGGAGAGAGAGGAGTGATTTCCCAGGCTCGGTGCAGGAGGGGCTGAACGTCCTTGCGGAGGCCCCCTGAAGATTAGGCTTAGGGGGCTTTGGCTCTGATTTCCCCAGTGTGCTGCAAACACCGGGGCAAAGCTCAAGTCCAGAGCTCAAAGTCAGGAAAAATACCCCCCCTGCAGCCCCATCACTCGGGCGCAGCGTTTGACCTCTGCCTGCTCTTGAAAACCCACATTGCTTTTGCGATGCTGCCATTCCTTGATGTTTAGCATTGCTCCAGCCCAGGCAGGTTTCCACACTCACGTGCACATCCCAAACCCTTAACAAACTTCAATTAAAGTGAAGTTTTTGACGACAGCTTAGGTGGCTAAATGTTGTTAACTCTGGCATCTGGATGGGGAATGTGGTTGGGAAGAAAAGTGGGATCACAAGTGCGTGAGCAGGGATGGGGATGGAGGAGTCCCAGGTGAGATCACCCTCTCCCATGGATGCATCCAGCCAGCAAAGTCAGGGAGACTTTGCAGATGAGACATGGCCACATCCCTCCTCTGTGTGGTAGCCGTGCAGTTGCAGATTTGTATGGCTCTCCCATCACTGAGAGACTTTGAAGGTAAATATTGATATTTAAATTTGGATTGCATGGCTGCTTAAGTGCCCAGCCTTTCTTCTAGCTCTCCTTCCTTTGGCAGAAGCTGCAGGTGCTGAGCCCTTCTCCAGGCATCCTGAAATTCATTTGGCTAAAAATTTGCAAATTCCACAGTAGGAAATAATACAGGCTCTTCCTATCTCTTCTCCTCCCAGCTGATTGATCGAGTCCCCCTTCCTTGTGAGCTAATAGTTATCCCATCTGGGAGCACCCTCATTGTCTTCAAAGGCTTCTCGAGCCTCACTGCTCTCCCCTTGTGGTACCCAGGGCTTCTTGTCGTATCCTGTTCCCATAAACAGGGCTTTGAGCAGAGAGGATAGACACTACCTGAGGTTACCAGGGTTTGCCTAATCTATGATTAAAAAAATAAAATATCTGCAGTATATATCTGAATGCATTGGCAAAGTGTTGAAAGCTGGAATGTTTTTTTGCTTGACTTGTTTTTAAAATTCCTCATAGAAAAGTTTGGGTTATTTCTCCTTGCCGGCAATAGATGCATATGCAAAGTACTGCATTTGGTTGTGACACAGCATGGAGATTGGATGATGGCAAATCACTGATACGTCGCTCTCCTGTAGGCACGGTGAGTTTGTCTTTCTAACATCTAGAAACCGACGGCTGTAGACCTTCTTATGTGCAGAAAACACACCCAGTGAGCGTGGCCTTACATGGTGTGGCTGTACATACAATAAACTGCAGAGCCATGCCATGGCCTTGCCGTAAATCAGTGCATCAACTCTTTTGGTCAGTTTTCTTCCTTGATGCCATAAATCAGTGCATCAACTCTTTCGGTCAGTTTTCTTCCTTGATGTGAACGCCCCGGGACATTTTGGTCTCACAGGCGGTGTTGTCCCACCAGCCACCACCGCTGCTCAGCACGTGCCAGTAAGGATGTGCTGAGCCAGGAGTGACACGGCAGGGCAGTGGGAGCGTTGCCTCCTTGACCCACCACTCTTCTCCTGCCACCTCTTTTCAACGAGTCCTCAAAGGTAATGAGTTTAATTTGATAAACCGGGCCTGGGGTGAGGTGTCGCTGTGAGTTTGGGAGATAAGCCTCCCCGCTTCTTATCAACAAGAAGCCGATCCTCCCTGGAGAGCTGTGTTTTCTGGAATGCATCCGTGCTCCTCAGATTTGGTGATTGTCTGGTGATAGCGAGGAAGATAAAGATGGCGAGATTTGTAGCTATGCCATTACTTCCTTCCTCTCTGTGACCATCCTTCTTAACTGCTCTGCTGCGTCCTCACTCGTGTTTGTCCGTCTGCATGCTGCGGGATGGGGATGTGTCTCCCAGTTATATTTAGGGAGATGGGGCACACGGGGAGGAGAGAGGACTCACTGTGGGTGCAGAGGTGCTTTGGAATGGAGTGAAACCGGTGTGAAATGTCAGCTGTCACCTTGTCATGGGAATGGGTGTCTGGAGGGACCCCGGCTCACGGAGTCCAGCCCGTGTTATCAGCCGTGCTGTGTCATACATGCACGTGGACACGCGCTGCACGTGGACACACGCTTACAAGCGACGCTGGGGTACAGCCCCACGTACAACCGTCCCAGCAGAGGCGCAGGAAAGGGCTTAATACTCGCTGGCTCACGCACAGAAATACAATCCCCGTCTCCTCCGAGCTCCCAGAGAGAAATCGGTGAAAACATCAAACCACACGTCCTGTACAGCGGGGCTGATAGGCCGGAGCTATGAACTTTCCCTTTGAGGTGGTAATAGTTTGGCGAGCGGCCAGGAGCGGCAGCCGCGAACGGAAAGGGGGACTTCCAGAGATAAGCTATTTTCAGCCAACGGGGCTTCTCGCCGCGAAATAAATAGAAAAAGGACGAGCTCTACGTTTGCGGTCATGTGTCCTGCTTTCGTGGATTTGGCCTATTTTCTGAAGAATGGCTGTAATTCAGCTTGAATTTCCCCTGGATGGCTGCCAGCAAAATAGGAAGCTGTTGCTATTGCCAAGGAGCGAACAGGAATTTATATATGTAGCTCAGCCGCAGGGATGAGATGACAGCTAACGGCTTAGCTGCTGCTAGGAGGAAAAGCAGACCTTGGAGGAAGCTGGATTTTCTCCGTATCACAGCGGTTCTGTCCTTTCTACATCTATGAAATCATCACCTTCAGTCTGGGTCAAGCAACATCATAACACAGCATCTGTGTGCACCACCAAGGGATGGGAGCAGAGGAGCCCTCCGCGTTTTGGAAAATCACCTGCATTTGAGTTAAATTGAGTTAAAATAAGCGGAAAAGAACTTTAGAGCAGTTCTTTG
Source organism: Tringa tobata (assembly GCA_033628505.1). Lineage (NCBI taxonomy): Eukaryota > Metazoa > Chordata > Aves > Charadriiformes > Scolopacidae > Tringa > Tringa tobata. Next base: position 1,523,396 of record JAHREE010000293.1, read on the forward strand.
TAATGCTAACTCCGTGTCTGACTTGCTCTATGTTTGCAGTCGGGACTTTTGGCCTCTCCTCTCTCCTTCCCATGTGAACAGGGGATGCTGAGTTTTTCCCTTGCAATGGTGTGAGGTGGCTCCTCTGCTTCAAGTGATGGAAATCCAGCCTTTTGTGATTGTTTTTCTATTTTAATAAGTTCTTTAGTCAGCGTACGAACCGTTTCCACCTCTATTTCATTCTTTATTAAAGAAGGGAGCAGTTTATCGTGCTGGGCACAAAGTAAGGATGTGGTGAAAGACATACTGTTCTGAGGGATTTAAAGTTAATTTCCGTTGGACGGAGAGACTGTGGTTCAGGTTCCTCCCTCTCGAAGGCAGGACAGTCATCTTTCTCCTGCAGAGAACCTGTACCTTGTGTCTTCACGCAGCTCTTCCCCCTGGCTGGACCTTGCTGCTGCTGGGAGGTTTGCAAGTCTGTAATATTTTAGATCCTGAGGGATACAGCTGAGACTCACGCCTGCCATCCAGCCCGTGCTGTGTAGTGGGACACGGCAGAGAGGCACGTTGAGGTACCATGGAGTCCATCCATCTCACTGCCTGCTCCTTAACACAAGCCTGAGTCTCTCTTGTGCTGTGCTTGGGCTTTTGCCGAGTGCTGAGATGCTTCGTTGTATGCACCGCAACACCTTGGACCACTGGATTTGATAAAAAGATGCGGGGCATCATCTTGGAGGCAGTCCCACCTCCTCCAGGCACTCATCCAGCCTCTGCCCAAGGGAGTGAGTAGGCAGAATGGGCTGTAGCTCAATTTTCTGTGGACGTGGTGGCCCCAGCCGTGCAGGAGCAGCGTGACGGCCGTGGCTCGGCAGCACCGAACGCTTGCTGAGCTCCTTTGCTCAGGCAAAACTCCCAGCACAGTGGGGCTGACCCCGCTGCAGCAGAAGGGAAAAGGAAGAGTGAATACCAGCAGTGGTGCTGCTCGCTGCCGGCCCGACAAAAATGGCACCTTGCCCAAGTCTTCTATAAATCACAGGTTCCATTCGGAGAGGAGTTTTCTATGGTAATTAATGAGCCAGTATAAAGACATTAAATGGAGAATGTGTGGTGATAGAAAGGCTTGTCATTCACTGAGCCATCTTCCCCCATGTGAATAACCACGAGGGAACAAAGGCCAAACTCCTTATAGACTGAAGTGCACTATCTCTGATAGCTGGGAATGAAGTAATTCTCTGAAAATAACAAAGGCGCAGTGAAATACATTAGTAAACTAATTACAAGAGAGCTGGTAAAAACAGATGCTGAAAATTTAAAGCTATTATTGGAATGATTGCTAGCAGAAAAATGGGGGCTGACAACAAAAAATTAAAAAATGCATCTCATTTAAAATTCATTAGCCTGTAAATCAGGACAGCTCCCTGTCTGAAAGCGGGGCTTGATGGCATTTCCGTGGGCAGTTGTGATGAAAAGCTTCCTTTCCTCCACCTTTCTGGATTCCACCATCGCCTTTGGAGATGCCGAGACGCAGTGTGCCCTCCTTGGCAAGCCCAAAAAACCAGGGATGGCTGCTGGCTCTGCAGACCAGGAGGTCTGAGCAGGGATATTTCTACCTAGAGGTGTTGCAAGGACTGCGATGGGACAGGATAACGCCTCGTGCTCGGATGGCTTGTTGCCTCTCCAAGCTGGTAAAAAGCAGGATTGCTCGTCCGCGCTCGGTATCGGAAGCAGTTGGCTGTGAATAAAGTGGTCCAGGGCCAAAAACAGCTGTGCGGGAGCTTCCTCTCGTACCAACTCCATCAATATTTGGGAGAGGGATGGAAAACATTGCTATTGTGCAACAAATCAAAATGGTAACTATGTAATTTGTCTTAATTGCGTGTGTCGGAGTGGGAGAAACCCGAGGAGCTCCGGATGGGAATCTGGCAGGAGAGCCCTGCCTGCTGGCAGCGTGCTGCACGCTTTGCTTTACCCTCACCGAGCCAGCCTCTCCCAGAGGCTTGCCGGACAGCTTGCCCTTTGTTTTCTCATGGTTTTGGGGGTCTGCAGGGGCACTTGAGTGTAATAATTCATAGGTATTTTGTAAAGACCAAACATGCGCTTCGGAAGAAAGCCTGGGATGTAGCAAGGTCCTGAAGAAACTGATGCTTGAAGCAAAGTGAACTGTGGATGCAAAAACAAGGAGCACCTTCTTGTGACACTGGAAGGGAGCCCTGCTTTGGGTTGGGGGAACCTTGTGTGATTCTGAGGTTTCTGAAGAAGGCGCCCCGCAGAAACACAGGAGCCCTTCGTGGTGACTCGTGCCACTGGGCAGGTGTGCCAGTGGCCAGCGTTGCCCGGCCAGCATCACCCTTGGTACCGCAGCGCTGTAATGATGACAGATAACCTCCTCCTGCGCTGCAGAATCGCTGGCCCCATATGCAGTCCGCCCAAGCAAATTAAGAGTTGTTTATGACATTTAATACTCCCCCTTCCCTCCAGCAGCAGGGCAGCAGGACCACAGGTTTGGCTTCACAAATGGTCGCCTCAGGATACACTAAACGCTGTCATGAGCCAGAGAGCAATTTCGTCTTGAAAAATTACTGCAATAGCGCTCCCTGATAAAGGTCTCTCCCAGCCATGCCTCCCTCTTCGCCAGAAACTTCTTCTCTCCCTGAAACCAATTTGAAAGCGCTAAAGGGGCTGTTTATTACTCGGTTCCCCTGCAAAACAAGAGGGTGCTGGAAGACGAATCACCACCTTGGGCTGTCTGCTGTGATGCTCTGCGTAGCAGGTAACGCCATGGGGTGCTGCCGTGTGCTCTGAATGAGGAGGGAAGTGAGAAATTTGGTCTGTGGGATTGCCAAGATGCATCTTTCACTGTGATTTATAAGGAGCAGCATTGCCTCGCAGGTAGAGCGTACCATTGGTACTCAAGGGATGATGTTGGATTTGAGTTGTGACCCTGGGTGTCACTTTGTGTCCTCTGTGCCTGTCTCCCCTTCTCTGTAAAATGACCAATATGTTTATAGGAAAGGTTTGAGGATGCTCAGACAGCCCTAGTTGCTCGCTGGGCTTGAGAGAGGGCGTTTATGCTGATGCACCGGCACTTGCTGCTCCTTATCCTCCAGGCTGGGATAATTTCTGGCTGCAGCTGAATTGCAGGAGGCTGTGGGTCTGAGTAGGCAGCCTTTGGGCAGTGCTGCTGCACTACTAAAGGGCAGCTGCTTTCAGGGGTTTCCCCTGGCACTGGCAGCTCCCCTGGTGCTCTCCATCCTCCCAGGTCAAGACAGTGAGGGTGGTGGGGTGTCAGGTGCTGGGGGTGCTGTATTGGGACGGTGTGGCTGCAGTCTCTCTCCAGAGGGATAACGCATTGTGAGCGTTATAGAAATTGTGAGATACTTCAGTACAAAATAGCCCTTGGGGTGTATGGCCCCTGTAATTTCCATGCGTGGTGCAGAGACTGCATTTATCCAGAAAAAATTCTTTCCCACTCATGGGAGAGTACCCCTGCATCAACAACTGATGGTGGTGTAGTTATTTTTCCAATAAGCGAGCTATAATCAATACCATAAATCTACTAAACATTCCTTAGGACTGGGAGGCTGGCTTGGAGGCACGTGTGATGGTGCGGGAGAGGCTGTGGTGTGCTGCTGGTGGGGAGGGCCTTCAAGGGAGCCTCAGGAAAAGGAATGGAGCTGCAGCACAAGCGTTTGAAGGTTTTCCAGGTGCCACAATAGAGTCCCTGCAGGAACCTTTGCGGGGACAGCCCATCCTCCTCCTCCCAGCCCTCATCCTTCACTCGTGCAGGGTGGGCAGAGCAACCAGGGACCCCTGAGCACGTTCCCTCTGTCCCCCGGTCAGCGTGCAGTGGAGATGTGTTCATTATCTTCGGGGGATATTTATCATCCCTACACAGAAGCAGCCCCCGTAGGGCTCTGTGCTGTTTTTTCACTTGCTTCTCAAAGCACCAAAACAAACAGTAAATCACGAGTCCATCGGTGCTGCTCCTTGCAGGAGCAGGAGGTGACCTGGGCTGGATTTGGCTCGCAGTCATTTCATGTGTTACGCAAAAAATTGAGAAGCCACAGTCCCAGGTCAGGCAGCAATTTGCCTCCTGGTGGATTTAAGTCACAAAGCGGTAGATTATTTTTTTTCCTCCCCTCTCGTGTAAAATATCTGTTGCATGTTCCCTCCCGTGGGCAGCTGCTACATCCCACTGCGAGGCATTAGCTCGGTTGTCTCCCTTTCATCCCCATCCCAGGGGCTTAGGGCAGGGGGAAGAAAAAACAGGCCAGGTGGAGACTTGTTGTTCCTCAACCGGAGAAGTCATCTGATGGGGCGTCTTCTCAACCTCATTTAAATTATTTCTCTCTGCTTTGATTGAGTGAGATAACAACGGAGGCGCAAGGATGCAAAATGCAGAGAGGGCGGAGAGCCTGGACCGTCCTCCATCCCTGCTCTGAGCAGTTGTACCAGCTCCAGGGGGAGAAGCCACAGCCAAAGCAAAAGAGCAATAAGCATTTGTTTGCAAGTATTGAAAAAAAAAGCGTGCAAGACTGACCCTCTTTCCCTCTACGCCTGCCCAGCACTGAGCAAAATGGGGCTTCCTCCCTCTCTCGTCTCACCACGTGTTTTGATTCCTCTTAAATGAGCTACGTTCTTCCAAAATGTCTTCCTTGCTTCAAACTCTCCTGAATCTCGCAGCCCATTTTCTTTTGAGATCTGAGGCCCAGCGCGGACAATAGAGATTTGGGATTTTCACCCCTATGATTAGTGGGCAGAGGGGATTTTCCTCTGTGCTGGGAGAGACACCGCTGGTCTTTAATATTTCCCTCCCTTTCCAAAGCTGAGAGAAAGGCGATTTTTCTTCCCTTTAGATGGGAGCGAAGGCCCCCGCTCCTGCTACTCCTGAAGAATTAAATAGATAAATGGGCGGCGCTGTTGTTCACGCTTCACTATGCACAAAGCAACTTGCATTCAAAATTGGGCTCATGGCAGTTCAGCAACAACCGCGCACAATAGCATCATTAGACACGCAGGGCCGGCTCGCCGGCGCGGGGGCTGCTCTGCAGCTGGAGTAGCCACCGGGCTGTTGTGATGTGGGCTTTTTTTATCTTTATAAAAATGCATATTTTAAAAAAAAATATATATAGAGAGAAAGAAGATGCAGGGTCTTTTTCTTAAAGACTTGGGAAAGCATCCCTGTTTGAAAGCCGGGGGAAGAGAGGAGAGGATGGGATTTGTGGTGTCCATACGCCCCCCATCTTTTGTTAGGGCTCTTTCTTGCAGGGAAATCCTCCATTTCCAGAGTACAGAGAGGAGCAAATACGATACTTGTGTCTGCTAAGCCTTCACCTGACGTCCTCCTTGAAAATATTCCCCAACAGGTTGCTAACTTAATGATGAAAGTCTCTTAAGGCAGGAGGGAATGGAAGAGGATGTAATCCCTCTGCCTGCTTTGGGGCAAGGAAAGATTTGGGAAGGAGTTGCGGTGCCAAGGAAGATGGGAGCTTACTAAATCTCACAGATAGTGAGGGTTGGTTCTGCTGGAGCTGTCAACCTGATGTGAGACTGGTTTAGGTTGGGGTTTAATTGACATGGTATTTTCATTGTGTTTTAAAAACGACCCTGATTTCTGCTGGCCCGAGGGGAAATCTGATTTTATTAGTAAGTTGGAAAATTCAGTATGAAATTCAGCAGCTGTTGCCAGCATCAGGATGGAGCCACTCTTGGAAGAGGTTGGCTCTGCCCATGGCTTGTTCTCTCGTTTGCCTCCTAGGCTTCACCTTTATCAGTTGTAATGGAACTAACGAAGCTTGCCCTCCTTGGCAGGGGTGTCTAGGAGACCAGGTCCTGGATGCATCTCCCCATTAAACTCTTGTTCCTCATTCTTAACTTTGAGGCATTTTTGACCATGTGCCTGCATTGGAAGAGGTCTGAATTTAACAGGTTGGTGGCAGCAATGTGGAGAAAGGGTCTTCGCTTGCAGCCTGTTGTTTGTGAACTGCCTTGGTGTCAGTGGCACTGAGGATGCTCAGCTCCTCCCAAGCATCCTTTCATGTTAGAGCCAACCTGGGTACCTGTTTCCCATTAAGTAATTTAAAAGCAACAATCAATGTGATTGCAGAACTAGCTCGACTTCCCAAATACTGTCCTACCACCAGGCTTGTCACGGAACCTTTCAAATCTTCTCCCTCCCCTTGTGCCTGCAGTTGATAATAATGTTTGTGTTTTAATGATTCTAACAGGCCTGGGATTTGCTTTGACATAACGAGTTAATGTTTTCTTTTTCTATATCAAATCTAGGTCAATCTCCAGCTTAGCACTAATGCTGTACTGAGCAAAAAAGGATTGGCCACTAATGGTTTCAATTTAGTTTTTCATGGAGTAAAGAAAATTTCACTCGATACCTATTTTCATTTTTATTCCATTGGCCTTTCCACGGGGCCTGTTAAGATGGAGAGAGTGTTTGCACTTCGATTAGGGGAGATGCAGCAAAGTCGTTTGCTAGAACGAATCCTCTGCGGATATGGATGAGGATAAGAGCTGCTGCTCACCTGCACTGTGTCCGTAGGACAGGCCTTTGGGAACTGCATCCTGGTGCGGGTTAGGTGGTGGGAGATCGCAAGCATGACCTTCTCCTTAGGGAAGAGCCTCACCTGGCATCCAACCTCATCCTAGTTGAGGTCCTCCATGATACAACACAGGGGAAGAAGAGGTGAAGAGTTACTCCTCTGCCTTATGTGTCAGTCTGGCTGTAGACAACTCAATCTGAATCTAGCTTTGACCAACATCTTTGGGAGAAGGTGAACCCATACCTGCAGCATGGGAGGCCTGCTGGGACCATTCCCCATCTGCTGCGAGCCCATTTTATTTTGGTTTTCTCTGCCCTGTGCTGGTCTGTGTGGTTTTGTGTGGCCAAAATCCAGGTGTGATGATAGCAGAAGCTCTGAGACACCGTGGCTCGGAGCATCAATGTGGAGCAATGAGCGTGCGCATGATTTGGGTCTAATTTTATGGCTTGATGAGTGCCCAACACTCACTGTGTGTGTGGATGGTACTGTGCTACACATGGAGATGGCAGAGGGAAGTTTAATGGGAACAGGGTGACACTCACCCTGTCTGATGACAGTAAAAAGGGGCCTGGGGCAGCACCAGTCCCTCCATTGGCACGTGGATGCTGCGCTGCTGGACAACAGAGAGCACAGGCAGATGGATTAGAGGGTGCCTTCCCTCTTAGGAGCTCGCGGGTGAATATTGTGATTGCATGTATTTATTTTTAAAATGATTATGGCCATTAGCATAGAAATGAGATGCAGCTCCCTGGCTGCTGGCCAACCCCACTGGGGCTGGTGGTGCAGCTCTTCTCCGCGGCGGCTGAAACAATAGCGCCCGGCTGATAATGGGGCTCCTGGTGTTTGCTGCCGAAAGACAAGTGACAAATAGGAGCAAGAGCTCCTCTGTATGAGTTTCTTACAGTCAGTTGGGATGTATATAAAAATCTCACGTGGGTCAGCAGAGATTTAGCCCCTCCGAGCGATGCCCTGTGAAGCAGTTGTGCTCCTATCCCTCTCCTCTCCTTACACCCAGTGATTTATTTCCAGGCTGAAAACAGCATCCCAGGTAATCACTCGTGTTCCAGTTTTGTTGCTGTTTTACAGGAGATGCTACAAAAGCTTTTGTCTCTACAACTGTAAATAAACTCGTAAACCTGTGTTAAAAATAGCATTTTGTAGCTTGGTGCATGAATTTTTAATGCATCTTCTGCAAACCAGCTGGTCTTGGCAAGGGTCACAGTGTTTCCTAGGCATTTAACATAAAACTGTGCTTCAAAGCCACATTATAGGGTCATTGAAGAGTAATATTTTACTTAACATCCTCATAACTGAATTATTTATAACTTCTCATGTTTTATTCATGATAAATATTAATACTAGTGTCTTTAAGAGTAGAGGTTATTGCTGTAGTTTTACCTATAAGAGGTGATATTCTTGAAATAAAGGAATGGCAATGAATTCTGTAGCCAGCAGAGCAAAGTCTGTGCCAGGGCTGTGCTCATTCACACCTCCCTCTTCTTATCAACCCTGTCAGCCACCGAAAAACCTCAGCACTGAGCATCTGTACATTTGAAAGGAATTTTCCTGCAGGCATATGAATCTGCTTTTTTTTTTTTCCCTTTTTTTTCTTTATTTTTTCCCTCCCTTTTTTTCTTTATTTTTTTTTTTTCTTTATCAACATTCTCATTAATTCTTGGATTCATTTCTTGGTGAGAGTTCATAAGCTTTGGTTGCAAGATGCTCGCCCTGGCCTGGACCTCCAAATGGCAGCCTTGGAATATTCTGCAGGCTCCCTCGAGCTCTCCTGCCCCGGGCTCCCCCAGACCTCCCATTTTTTGAAGCAGCCCCTGCCACCTTGGAATGGGGATTGCCTGGTGTGGGAGATCCCCCCCACAGCAGCCTTAGGGCTCCTTCCCACATGGCTGAGTGCTCTGGCCCACGTGCAGTCTGATTTCAAGGCTAAATGTGTACGAATTGGGTAAATTGCCATTCTGCACTGCGCTCCGTCTCATACCGGAGAGAATATTTGCATTATTTTCATCTTGGGAAAGGGAAATCTATTTTTGCGTGATCTATCCCCTTCTGCTGGTGTGCTCCCCTCTGGCTGGAGCGTTGCACGGCCACCTCCTGGTCCTGCTCCCCGTGGGTGCACCCCGACGTGGGGCTGGCTGCTCATCCCACCCTCACGGCTGCAAAACCTTCCGGACCCTACGGCTCCGCGTTACTCCATCAGCTTAACAAATCTGCAGTCGGCGGGTGGAGAGCGGTGGTTGCGGGAGCAGGGCGGGTTAATGCAACACATATTTAATGTATGATTGCTAATGGCCATCTCCCATCTGCCTGAGCCCAACTGGAGTTTGCAGATGAATGATTAAGCTGCCCCGACACACACGCGGTTTGTTCCTTAGCAGAGGTACATTCATTACACTTGAGGCGTGTAAAAGGGGACGAGGGTTTCTGGCTGGGGAGAGGGGTGTTATGGGGTTGGGGTGGCAGAGCAGGGGGCTCTCTTCGAGTTTATTTTGTATGATAATGTGAGAGATCTTCCTGCGGATGCGGCACTATAAATGAATCATGAGCTAAATAACCACTGGGATGTTTATTAGCTTCGAATATGTTTATTGCAGAGTCAACAGGCAGCACCTTCCAATTAATTAATAGTAATAATTACTGTATTATTTATGTAGCTCTAACAGCATGCCAGAGACTTTCCGCACAATGGTTACAGCTGTGGCTGTGCTGGTCTGTAGTCATCCTGCGTGGGCACGCCGAGGTTTGTCATTCGCTGTGGGGTGGTCCCAGCTCCAAAAGCCTCGGTTGAGCTGCTGAGCTCTTGGCAGCTGCTCTTCCTATCCACTGAAGCCTGTTGCTCCCCAGCACGGGGATGTGACCGTTCCTTCTGTGGTGCTGGAAGGCAGAGTAGGCGATGAGCTGGAGTGTTTGCCAAACAGATGGAAATCAAGGGCTGTAAGTTTTATCAGGGTATCTGGGAGCTCTTTTGGTCAAGGTATTTAAGTGAAATAGTCAAGCCATGCACATCAGAAGGAAGTTTACAGCATATAAGATGTTAGCAGCAACAGCAAGGATAGACATCTCTTTTCTCATGTGAGCTTAGATCCAAAGTCTGCTGAAGCTGTTGAGAATGACCTCTGATAAGTGCCAGTGCAGTGTCTGTGAGTCTCGCTGCCCCAGTCGACCTTCCTATGGAGCACTGTCTCCTGTCCTGGTTGAGTCAATCAGTTCAATGTACAGTCAGACACATAGCAAGAACTTGCCACTAGTCTTGTTTCTCCGTGCAGGAGGTTAGGCTGCAAACCAGCCTTCTGTTCTTCCATTACAATCCCATTTGCTGTCCCTGGGAAATCAGGGTGTTTCCAGGTTATGAGAAGTTGTTGGCAGTGGATCTCTTTTCACATGTGAATATTTTTGTCTCTCTTTGTGTCTTCCAGCGATGTCTGACTTCCACATCCACCCTCAGAACGCAGTGGTGGAGGAAGGTGGTGTAGCCAGATTCCAGTGCCAGATCCATGGCTTGCCTGAGCCGGTCATCCTCTGGCAAAAGAACCGCATGCCAGTCAACACAGACAACGAAAGGTAGGACACATCCAAACCATGTACTGCTGTCCTTTCTCCAGGTGGAAAAAGCTGGCCAGGCTTGCTCTTGCTCTCTCAGTTGTGCTAGGACACAACTGATCAGGGGCTGAGGGTGTTGGCCAGTGTTTCTGCCATGGGAGACTCTTTCAGTTAATGTTGTGGGTTGTCTGGGCTCCTTCTGGCCAAATATTGTGTACAAACACTGCATCTCCTAGGAGATAAAGCCTGATGGCTGATTTTGGAGGGGGCAAGGGCTTGCATTGACCTTCCCTGGTCAGCCCTCCTCCAGGTATACTTTCCAGCATGAGGAGCCCACCCAGCAGTCCTAGCAGAGCCAGGGTATCTTTGGTATCCATCATCCCTCCGTGCATCCACTTTGTGCAGCTCTTTCCAAGCCAGATCCATGACTTGCCTGTGGATTCTGAACTCTTGCAAGTGCTGAATTGCACCGGGGCTTCTCAGCTTTCCTTCCCCGGGTTGACTCCCTTGTGGTGCTTTGTGTGTGGGCAGGAGGGAAGCTCTGGCAGAGAGCATCCCGCAGCACCCTGGGCTGCCGTTTCCCATGCAGCCCTCCCGAAGAGAAACCCCAGCTGCTCCCCCCCTCTCCCCAGCCTAGACCTGGGACGGCACGTCCTCGCTTCCTGTGTTTGACAGGCTGCTCCCTTCACGTCGGAAACGTCCCTCATCACGGTTTGATCCTGCGAGCAGCAGGACAGGTGGCAGGAAACGCTCCGTGCTCCGTGCCGGCGGCCTCCGGCGGTCCCAGCTGCAGCTCGGGAGCCGCACACCCGATGGTGGGAGACAATCGGCCGCGGCACACCTCCATCGCCGACTGACGGCCGCGCGTCGGGAATAGGCGAAACCAGGAAGCTGTAAATATTTTCCTGAAAGCCCCTATTCTTAAAAATGTCACTTCTGCAGCAGAAGGTAGTTGGGTGCTTTGGAGGCAGGAGAAAACACGAGGGCTGGAACAATGCCTGACCTTTTCAGCGTTGGGGTGAACTTACAGTAGAAGGACCCAAGAGGCCCAACCCTGCTGTGGAAAACTGCAACTGTCAGGTTTTGTTTTTCCTTGCATTTTTCATTTGAGCTTTTTTTAGCCCAGCACAGGGTTGATTCGTTACACTTGATCTCCTCTGAAGGCTCCTTACTCGCACAAGTGCTAAACTGGGGATGTGGCAGAGCAGGGCAAGTGATCCGAGGTGCTATCACTGGAAGGAAGGTGTGCTGAACTGGGCTTGACACCTTCTGTGCATCCCGATGAGATGTTGCAAGACAGATGAATTTACCTTGAAGTCTTTCATGCCTTATTGCTCCTTTCCACTTGAGCCCAGGGTCACAGGCGTGGACATGGTCAGAGAAGTGACAGGGGTTTGGGTGTGACCAGGAATTCTTTTCTCCAAGACCAAGGGGCTCCAAGGCTGACAGGACTGAGGATCTCCAAGAGCTCTCCAACCCAGAGAACCCCAAGCTGTTTCTCCTCCAGGGCAGAGAGCTTGCCCAAGCCGTGGAAGACATGGGCAAGGAGCAGTTTCCCTACAATCAGTGTCCTGATTTTGAACATATTTGGCTTTTTGTAGCAGTAAAGTTACTGGGAAAGGTTTTTATTGTCAGCTCAGTAGATTAATCTCTGACACCAACGGGCTTGGGTGATGAGGGTTGCTTCTCTAACTGAATTGGATTTCTGCATTAATCACGCTTGATGCATTTCTGCGTATAAAGTGTATATAAATTTGTATGCCGAGTCTTGCACTTGGAGGCTTTGAAGGCAGAATAATAGCTTTGGAATTGAATCTTCTAATGCTGTGGGCAGATTGTTAACAAAAATGAAGGCTTCTTGTGGTATAATTCATCCAAAACAATGGGCATTTTAAAGTCCCAGAGAGATTGCAATCAACTTCGGGACGTGTAAAACTGATTGCTCTCACGCTGCCACCGACACCGAGCCGCGCGTTTGGAACCCAGCACAGGGAGCAGGTTATAGGCACTTAACCATATGCTGATATGGAAAAAGATATTCCTCATCTTCCAGACGGAAATGGATTATTAACTCATCACAGTGTAATGACTTACTACCAGCCAATTTAAACACATGGTTGCCAAGCAACCTGTAATGTATGTATACATATATGTGTGTATGCATGCATGATTTAAATGTACCTATGTTTTAAATATATAAAATATTTATTGATATTTATGTATGCCCACTCAATACACATTTTAAACATGACTTTCCATGCATTTGAGGTTTTAAGGTCGTGTGGATTTGAGTCCTGGAGCTGGGAATGTGGAGCACACACTTCCCCTGATGCTTGTCCATGGTCTCTGTGTTTCAGGTGGTGAGTGATGACTCCCACCTCAGCTCCGTTCACCTGCAAATCCATTGCCAAAGCTTTTCCACAGGCCAAATAGGAAACATCTACTTTGTAGCCTTCCAGCAAAAGTCATCCTTTCCCAAGGATGCATCAGAAGATAAAGAAAGGGAATGGATCCAGTGGAGGGCCACAGAAATGATCAGAGGGCTGGAGCCCCTCTCCTATGAAGACAGGCTGAGAGAGTTGGGGTTGTTCAGCCTGGAGAAGAGAAGGCTCCGGGGAGACCTTAGAGACCCTGTCAGTATCTAAAAGGGGTTACAGGAGGGATGGGGAGGACTTTTTATCAGGGAATGTAGTGATAGGATGAGGAGTAATGGTCTTAAATTGAAAGAGGGAAGATTTAGATTAGATACTAGAAAGAAATTATTTGCTGTGAGGGTGGTGAGACACTGGAACAAGTTACCCAGGAAAGTTGTGGCTGCCCCATCCCTGGAGGGGTTCAAGGCCAGGCTGGATGGGGCTTAGAGCAACCTGATCTAGTGGGAGGTGTCCCTGCCCAAGGCAGGGGGGTTGGAACTGGATGATCTTTAAGGTCCCTTCCAACTCGGACCATTTCATGATTCTACAACATAACCCCCTGTAAAAGAAGATGAGAGGCTCAAATATCCAAAAATAATGAAGAACTGATGCAGGGATAAGCATAGGCTCAGCCTGTGGGGGCTGTGTCACTTGGGTGGTACTGGTGTCTCTGCAGTGGGATGTGGGGAGCCAGCCTGCCCCACCTGCGTGGGAGTGCATCCTGCTTTCACATCACGTCCTGCTTTGCGAGTTTTTGTGTCTGCTTTTCTCTTCCCGCAGGTACACGCTGCTTCCCAAGGGGGTCCTCCAGATTACGGGACTGAGGGCAGAAGACAGTGGGATTTTTCACTGCGTTGCTACCAATATTGCTAATGTGAAGTTCAGCCGGGAGGCCAGACTCACCGTGTCAGGTTAGTACCCGTGAACGCTGTCCTGACTCTCTTTCCAACTTTTTCTTCCTGCTGCTGGTCTGGACCAGGACAGTTACAGAAAGCTTCAGGTTCATGGCACTGAGAATCTTCCCTCTGTCCAGCCATAGCACCTTCCTTATTCTGGATTGTTACTAGTTCCTGCCAGATCAGTGTATTTGATAGCAGATAAATCTGTCTCTCTGCCTTTAAATTAGTGCCAGTTTCTGGGCAGAGGAAGGACGGTGAGAAAATGAGTTACAGCAGCTTTACATTAAATAAATTCTTTTGGAAATGTGGAAGATTCATCATTTCCTTATGAGACCTGCCCACTCTGGAAGTAATTGCAGCACACAGGGTGATCAATTATTTATCTAATGGGGGAATTATGTTCTGGAGGCTGCTAGCATTGCCTCGTGACCCAAGCAGGCTAACCTTGCTTTGGAAGGCGAGAAGGAGAAGCCCTGAGCACCCCAGGCTGAATTTTAACTTTGTTCTCCAGCCACATTTGAAGTCAGTGACAGAAAGAGGTTTTCACCTCTGAAAGCTCCAGCTGAAGAAATGGTGCCTTATGGTCTCCTCTCCAAAATACAAGGGCCAAAATCACGTACTTGCTGTTTGGTTTCATGCAGCTGGAGGCAGGACGTGATGAAGCCATAAGGGCAGACTAAAGCAACCCACAGCCATGCTTTGCACGTGCACAAGTTTGACCTGTTTGTGAAAGCACACAAAAGGACATGTGGAAGTCACCTTGGGGACAGTAAAGGAGGCATTAAGGTGCAAATACACCACCATGTTTCCGTAGCTGTGCTGCTCTGCCCATTGCCCATCCCTCTCTTCACTGCCCGTGTGGGACCCAAGCTGATCTCTTGGAGCCCCTTTGAGCAGCAACTCAGCAGCCAGTTTCTAATCCTGACCTTAGATTGTCGCTTTATAGTTAGGCTTTCTTCGTTTGTCAGTCTTTTTAATTTAAAACACTCTTAGCTTCAGAAGTCTCTCTTGATGTTTCAATAGCTGCTCCTAGTTTGTAGGAAGTGGGAAGTATTAAGTCAAATCATACAACCCAGACGGTTCAAGCAGCCAGGAGTGAATGACACCTTTGTGCCCTCTCCTTGGAAATGCCTTTGATACGATCAGCCTCCTTCTCTGAAGACAGGACAGATTGCTCCTCCTGGACTTCAGAGCATTTGTGGGTTACCTTCAGAGAAGATAAGAGTGCCAAAGAAGTAGTCACCTGCAAATTATGGCTATGTCCTGCTGGCAGGGTGGCCTCTGAGATAAAGGGCTCTGTGCAGGTCAGAACTGCCCTGAGATGGTGGCTGCCCACTGTGGTCTCCTGTGAGGGCAGCGGTGATGCATCCGTGGCTCTGTGTTGGGCAACCATCCCAGATTCCCTGTGGAAAGGGAGATTACAGCTTTGGAGATAAGAGGCAAGGGAAGTCTGCACAGGGCTGGGTGGGTGTGTGTTTCTCAGTGAGCTTTTTTTTATCTGCAGCAAAGGTTCTTTCCTCCCACCCCACCGTGAGCTGTGATCCTCCTGTCCATCAGATACACCTGATTGTTGGTAGCCAGTGGCTGGAGGCTTGGCAGCGTACGCTCGTATCCCACACCCTCTGCACTGGCTGCCTGGCCAGTGGTTCTGGAGTGGGAGACTTAATGCTGAGTGTCAGAGTAGCCCCTGCCGATGGTACAAAAAGCAGCGGGTGTGAAATGGGGTGAAGCTGCAGAAAGAGCGACGCTGTGTGTATCAACTCTGGTGGGGAAAGAAAGCGGGTTAACTGGTTCTGAAAGACCTGGGAGCTTTTGATGCCTGTTACTTATCTGTTTTCTTGGTCTGTGCGAACAGTAGCCACGTGGAGGGAAGAAGGAACAGTAAATTATCAGCGTGGTGAAGTTCTTTGTGTTGATTTACCGGTCTGAGTTATTATTTCTCGCAGGACAGAAAGTGCTAGTTGTTCTCATCTGACCATCCCTCATTTCAGATGGATATTTTCCAGGTTTCCTGTCTGTAAAACATTTGTGGTTTTTCTCTTCCTTAAAGCAGTCGGATGATGCATACGGGCACCGTGTGTAAGTGTCTGTTGAAGGGTTTGATCCACGCTTCGGTGACTGCATGTCAGCAGAGCTGCCGTAACGGGACGTTTGCATGCTCTCAGCCCGTGGAAAACCCCTTGCACTGGGTTAAACCTCAGTGGAAATGGTTTGTGCTCCGTGGTGTTTGCTAAGAGCACACCTATATCTGTTAGACGGGGACGGCAGGTACGTGCTAGCATGTTGCAGGTATGTGCTAGCATGTTAACCCTAGGCTTTGGCACGCCAGCAGAGGCTATGGTTTGCTGCAGAGGTAGCACAGGGACATTGCTTCTCTGGTGTGGGTGTTGTGTCAGTAAATACTGAACTAACACGAGTGCTGTTGTGCACATCGTGTTTGCCATGATGGGGTGAGCAGTAATCTTGCAAATCTTTCCATCGCTTCCCCTTGTGTAGAGGGGTAAAGGGAATGGTGCTCCCTGCTCCTTGTCACGGCAGGAGGGCTCCCTCTCCTCTTAACAGGGCAGCAACTTCAGCCATTGCTTCACCCACAGAAAAGCATGGGTTCTGCCTCACTGGGGTTTCCAAACTGAGCCCTGGCTGGGGACGGAGAGGACTGAGAAGGGCTTTGGGAGCGGCTGCCCTGCAGGGCACTGCCACAGCCCGGCTGGAGAGGAGGAGGAGGGTGGCTGCCTGCAGGGGATGAAGCAGCTTGCTTGTAGCGGTCTCCTTCCTCTTGCCGGCAGCGGTGGTGGGGCTGCCAGCAGCAAGCAGCACGGATATGTCTTCCAGCCCTGCTGATTGATTATTTTCAAGTGCCTGCTTAGCGGAGATGCTCCCGAGGGGCTGCCTGCCTCTCTGCGCTGACACCTTTCCAGCGTGAGCTGCGGCTCTCTCTGCTTGCTCTCCTTTTGATCAAGATCTAACAGCCCGTGCTGGCGACGCTCCTGTCCCTGCTAGAGTGCCTGTCACTCCTGGCAGTGCCGGGGACCTCCCCATCCTCCCAGAGATTGCTGCTGGCAGGGTCTCTGGGGACCACGTGCATCATTAGAGCCTTTTTCCCTTTCAAAACAAATCCCCCCCGCGTTGCCCCAAACCCTGTTGTGCTCCAGCAGTGGCTCACTTGCCACAAGTCCCTCGTTTTGTCACTCCTTCCTTCCTGACCCTGCATCAAAGAGCTTTTCTGGTTGGAGAAAGAAGCCTCCTCCCCGATGGTTGGGCATGGCCAACCCCATTGTGTGGGGCTGGTGTCTGATCAGCATGTTCCTGCTGGGTCACCGTTCCTTCTGGCCCTGGAGGTGGCATTGCAATGGGCGTTGGGCTCAGCAGCAAAGCATCCATTACGTGGCCTTTGCAGGAGAAGGTGAGCAGTGGTGGAAATGCCACTTCCAGAGCTGGGCAGGGTTTGGCCAAACTCAGGGAGCTGAGCCCAAGCCTGAAAACCTGAGTGCCTGTTTAAGACTCAGAGTATAAATCAAAGAATGTGATTTTTTAATATACTTTATTGTCAAAATAGAGTGCTTTAAAAATTCTGCTTTGGTCTCAGCTCCCGTTTACTGATATTCTTGGGTGACCTTGGACAATTCATTTCATTTCTCTGTGTTTTGAAATATTGAAATCACTGTATAATACGATGATAATATCGTATTATTCTAAGCGTGAACATTTAGTATTGTGATTTAGAACAATAAATCTACATGGGTTTTAAAGGCGCTCCGAGGTACTGAGAGGGAAGGTATTGTTTTTCAGATCTCTTGGGGTTAACCAGCCGGTCATATGAATTTATTGTGCATTCTGGTTCTCATCAAAAAATCTGCATTTTATGGCTTGCAGTGAAATGCATTTAGTGAGAAAGTCAGCTCTTAAGTCACACTGACACGGTGATTTTTCTTGGATTTTGCCCATTTAGACACAACCTCTGAGTGGCTTTATCGCTCCTCGTTTAGCCCCCGTAGGAACGATTAACAAAGAGCCTCTCTGATCTGTGCTTGCCCTTGGACCGCTGCGAAATCCCTCTGCTAACACCCTGACTTCAGCCCCTGAGCTGCTGTGACAGGGTAACACTAGAAAGTGCAGGAAAAAACGGAATTTGGGCTTGGAGCAAAGCCCTAGCAGGTAGTTTTTGATGGATCACTTCTCTTTAACAAGCCTTTTGGTCATCGGAAAGTCCATGTACGGGAGTCAGCATGGGACGGTCCCCACAGCAAAGCCCAGCAGAGCTCAGCTCCCCAGCCCTCCCTGTGCCCCTCTCCTGCTTGGGGGCAGACGACCGACCCAAGTATTTCTCTCCGCAGGTGTACAGAGCATTTTTTGCCAGCAGCAGCTGTCAGATTGTTGAAATTCCTTAAACACTGCTTGACCTCAGCATTTCTGGAGTATAAGCCAGCTCTCGTTGGAAAAGGGGAGAAAACTAACACAGAGATTACCAGTGTCCCTGTTTACTGATGGAGAAATGAGAATTTCTCCTTTTTTTCCTACTCTCTGGCTCCCAACAAAAGGGAGTGAAGGCTGAAGGCAGCTTTTGCCCACGGATATGGCACTTTTTAGGGACTCGGGAGATGCGGGTTCAGCTGTGGTGTACCTGACACAGGATGATGTTTATGTCCCACAGCCTCCCCCTGCCTGGTGAAATGTAGTTTCNATGGGCGTTGGGCTCAGCAGCAAAGCATCCATTACGTGGCCTTTGCAGGAGAAGGTGAGCAGTGGTGGAAATGCCACTTCCAGAGCTGGGCAGGGTTTGGCCAAACTCAGGGAGCTGAGCCCAAGCCTGAAAACCTGAGTGCCTGTTTAAGACTCAGAGTATAAATCAAAGAATGTGATTTTTTTAATATACTTTATTGTCAAAATAGAGTGCTTTAAAAATTCTGCTTTGGTCTCAGCTCCTGTTTACTGATATTCTTGAGTGACCTTGGACAATTCATTTCATTTCTCTGTGTTTTGAAATATTGAAATCACTGTATAATACGATGATAATATCGTATTATTCTAAGCGTGAACATTTAGTATTGTGATTTAGAACAATAAATCTACATGGGTTTTAAAGGCGCTCCGAGGTACTGAGAGGGAAGGTATTGTTTTTCAGATCTCTTGGGGTTAACCAGCCGGTCATATGAATTTATTGTGCATTCTGGTTCTCATCAAAAAATCTGCATTTTATGGCTTGCAGTGAAATGCATTTAGTGAGAAAGTCAGCTCTTAAGTCACACTGACACGGTGATTTTTCTTGGATTTTGCCCATTTAGACACAACCTCTGAGTGGCTTTATCGCTCCTCATTTAGCCCCCGTAGGAACGATTAACAAAGAGCCTCTCTGATCTGTGCTTGCCCTTGGACCGCTGTGAAATCCCTCTGCTAACACCCTGACTTCAGCCCCTGAGCTGCTGTGACAGGGTAACACTAGAAAGTGCAGGAAAAAACGGAATTTGGGCTTGGAGCAAAGCCCTAGCAGGTAGTTTTTGATGGATCGCTTCTCTTTAACAAGCCTTTTGGACATCGGAAAGTCAGCATGGGATGGTCCCCACAGCAAAGCCCAGCAGAGCTCAGCTCCCCAGCCCTCCCTGTGCCCCTCTCCTGCTCGGGGGCAGACGACCGACCCAAGTATTTCTCTCCGCAGGTGTACAGAGCATTTTTTGCCAGCAGCAGCTGTCAGATTGTTGAAATTCCTTAAACACTGCTTGACCTCAGCATTTCTGGAGTATAAGCCAGCTCTCGTTGGAAAAGGGGAGAAAAC
The DNA here is from genome assembly GCA_033628505.1 of Tringa tobata. Classification (NCBI taxonomy): domain Eukaryota; kingdom Metazoa; phylum Chordata; class Aves; order Charadriiformes; family Scolopacidae; genus Tringa; species Tringa tobata. Next base: position 1,542,567 of record JAHREE010000293.1, read on the forward strand.
TAACACAGAGATTACCAGTGTCCCTGTTTACTGATGGAGAAATGAGAATTTCTCCTTTTTTTCCTACTCTCTGGCTCCCAACAAAAGGGAGTGAAGGCTGAAGGCAGCTTTTGCCCACGGATATGGCACTTTTTAGGGACTCGGGAGATGCGGGTTCAGCTGTGGTGTACCTGACACAGGATGATGTTTATGTCCCACAGCCTCCCCCTGCCTGGTGAAATGTAGTTTCTTTTGCTTCTCCTGTGCCTGTCCGGTTTCCAGAGTCCTTGTGCCAGGACTTCATTAAGGTTTGTGCATCATCTTGTAGGATGGGTTTCATTCTTGGTTGCTGCCACTTGGTGCTACTGTAGTGCAAATGAACGATGAGTGATTGCGTCGTGAACAGAGTCACGATTGTATCAGAGCAACGTGATGCATCCACTCCCTGCACCCAGTTACACCAGAGTGGGCCAGGACAGGGGAAATGACCCCCCCTCTGGGCTGCAGTCATCAGAGGAATTCCCTTGAGATCCTCAAGGGAAGGAGATCCTCAAGGACATCCTCAGCAGGAGTCAGGGACTGGCACTTCCACCACTCTCCATGTCCTAGGACAGGGCTTTTGGAGCAAGTGGCACCAACAGCATGAGAGGATGCTTGTAGAGAGGCAGATTTAAGTGTTGTGGACTGCATGGATTAGTTTATGGCTTGAGATGCTGAAAGATAAAGCAACTCCTTCATTTATTTGCATTCCTGTCTGCACGAGCTGGCCTGGCAGCTTGTGTCCTCCCTATATACCATGTTTTTCCTGCCCATCTGCTCACTGCAGTTCCCAGCGTGGTTCCTTCTTTGTGCTGCCCGTACCTGGGTGTTAACAGGGCTGCTTGTGCCTGGGTGGGTTGGCTGAGGGGCTTTCCCCTGGAATATCTGTGCAAACTGGAAACACGGTCAGACAACGTGACTGTCATGCAAACATAGTGCTCCTTTTGTTCCATGTACGTCTCAGATTTATTGGGGATTCCACCAGCCACATCACTTGTGGTTAGAGGATGCATGAAGCCCTCAGCTTTTCCATTAAACAAGAGAGAATTGGGTGCCTTTTAACAATGTTGCTGTCCTTGCAGGCTCCCACTCCAGCGTTTACAAGGACCCCATGATTCTCGTCGGGCCGGAGAACCTCACGCTGACGGTGCACCAGACGGCTGTGCTGGAGTGCATCGCAACCGGCAATCCCCGGCCCATCGTCTCCTGGAGCCGCCTAGGTAAGCCCCAGGGGTGAGAGGGATTCCCTCCTCCTCCTCCTCTCCATTGCCATCGTGTGGGAAATAGGTAGGTGCCACCGAATATTTCATGCAACAAGTGATTCACCCATTCCCTTCCCACTGGAGTTAATCATAGGCTTGAAGTACTTTTTTATCCTCCTGTCTATGCTTTGTTTTTTCTCTCTGCCGAGATCCTGTTTTTACCTGTGAGTGAAGTGGGTTGGTTAAACGTGTAGATGTTTCGTGAAAGGTGATAATTTTGTCTTTTCTCGAGTGACAGCATCTTCTTCAGCTGCATCAAAAACATCACCACTGTTGGCCTAGAGATGCAAAATCATACACAAACACATCTTTCACGTAAAACAGACTTGAAAGAAACTTGCTGCCTGTTCAGGGAGTTTTAAAAAAAATGTTGAGGGGAAGAGTGTTTAAAGTAGCATGTCTGAAACTCTGAAAAAACAAATGTTTGCTGCTGGGGTCCGTGATATTTTTTTTAATCAGCAGGGAAACCAAAGGCAGTGTCTGATGGCATCGTACAAACAAGGAAGAGCAAAGTGCTGTGTTTCTCCCAGTCTGAAAGCAAGGGTTATTTTAGGCTCTCACTTTGTGATAGTAACTTGGAGACTGTTTTGCTCAGAGTGACACTTCCATTGCCCTACAGAAATCTGTGCTGCGCAAAGAGCTGGTGGCTTTTGTTTTATCTTCCGGAGCTTGTAACTCCGCCTGTGCACACTGTGGGGTTGTGTTCAGTTAGTATTTCCCAAGCCCTTGTGATCTGCGGGGTCACGTCATTTTGGGATGCTAATCTTCCCGAGTCCCCCAAGGTGGCTGTGAAGCACAAACAGGGATAATCCTGTCTCGTGCTGCTGTGCTGGATGTGTGACTTCATCCCCGGGAGTCCAGCTCATGGGAAGGGTGACTTCCCACTCCAGAGCTGTCTGCCAGGGGACGAGGACACGTATCCAGCATCAATCGAGCATTTCTCCATGCTTGCCCTCCTCCTTGCGTCCTCTGGTGCCTTGTAAAATCAGCTGGTGTCTGCCACTAGCTGCTTTTTTTTTCCTCCAGAGCCATAACCATCAGATTGATGCTGTTTTAAAAATTCCCCAGATAGGCTGTATCACTGTTTTGGTTCTCTTGGACACAAGGCGGCTCTATGTTAGCGCTCAACTATAATAAACTACTTTATAATTGCCTTAATTATAAGTGCTTATTACCTTCTTCAAAACACTTGTCTCTATAGAGCAGTACAATAATGAAGATGTAATAGCTTCGTGCGATGTTTGTCTGGATGGTCTGAGCTCAGCATTGCCTTCCACCGAAAATAGATACCCTCTCCATGCTGCTTCGCAGCGCGGCAGCAGAATTAGAGCTACTGAATGGGAAAGAGATCCCCTTATTTTCCCTCCCCTTCCCATCCAAAGCATCGTGAGATCTTATTTAGTACTCCACCAGCCTCGACAGCGATGTGGCGTACGGGCTCTCTGATGAGTTGCTGGGTCTGTCATCTCTTTGTAGCCATTTCAGAAGTACTTTCATGTCTCTGTATCTCTGTGATCAGGAGGAGGTGCAGGGGTTTATGTTGGATGGGGAGGTCCTCCGAGCATCTGTCGTCTGTACATGTGGCTTCCTCCCTTGGAGGGTCTCCTTCCTGAAGTTCCTCCTACAGAGCTGGTTCAGCTTAAATAACCAGTTAGTTTACTCAACTTAGAAAAACACCTTTAATCCACTCCCAGAAATAAAAAAGTCCATAGCCACAAAGTCTTAGAGAGATGCAGCTGATTTAGCAATAGGCCTGACTTAATTTAAACAAAAAAGGACAATTGTATGACCTCTTTCTTGCCAGGCTGATATAAAGAAGAGTCATGTTATTGCCGTAATGCCAGGACTTTGCACAGGACACGCTGTGTTTCGGAGCGTCTCTCTGAACCACTTTGCTCACAGTTTTGATGTTGTGGTATTTCATCTGTAAGAAAGGAGCAAAAGAACAATTTTGCTTTTACAACATTTACACTTTTTGCTTCGGCTTTGCTAAAAGCTGACTGATTTTTAGCTGGAAAGGCAGCTATATTTTGCTTGAAGGAAATCATTCAAATTCTGGGCCAGTTTTTGAGTGTCACACGATCAATTTTGAATTTAATTTCCTTGGGAATATGTTGTAGCCCCTGACCACAAACAGAATTCCTGTGTCTCACCGTGCATGAAATGTCAACATTCATTAGAGAGCAGGCTCTGAGAGAAATGTAAAATCATTAAGGGTTTGTTCAGGGAAGATAGGGTTTTTCCTTTCAGAGCTACGCACTTCAGGCTTGGACCTGTATGTGTGCACAAATGAATATCCTGGGCACTTACTGCAAAGCCTTTTGAATGAATGACGATTTTAATGTATCCTTACCCTTTAACTGACAGGCCACTGAGCTGGCCTCCATAAAAGGTACCAAGGCAGAATAATAAACTATTTAGAGAGATACAGAAAAGTGAGGCGAGAGAGAAAAGACAGTGATTATCTGATAGCGTTATACAGAAGTTGTCAGAAAGGGTCGCACAATGGGAAGGAAATTACTAAAGAGGGAGCCATTCAAGAAGTAAACTATACAACAATTGTAGGAGCCAATTAATTGGTAACTTATTGGACACAGAAGCTTGCAATAGATGGCTGACTGGTTGACAGGAGCACCGTTCCCGTAAGTGTTTAGAAATAATAGAGTAAATTTCACCACTTCACATACTGAATAGTCAACTGTTGCAATGTACTCTAAATATGCTAATCCACAGTGCCCAGTGTCCGCTGGAGCAGGAGACCCATGTGTCTAAAAAGTGGAAGGCTACTATGGCACAATACAAAGAATTCACAAAAGACCTAAATGATCAACATTAGAAAGTTGTTACTTTCTTTCTACTTGCTACTTATAAAAGAAAGGCGTTCGTGTTGTTGCATATTCATATCGCCTGGCGTGTTTTAACGGGTCTCCATAATTGGTGCTGGTGTGCCAATCACTTGGGTAGCAAGCGGAGAACGGGCTCCAGAAAGCATCACGTACACCTTGGAAAAATAAATAATGTGGCTCCCAAACTGCAGGCGTCTTTCATCCTGACTTCACCCCAGTGGGGGACCTGGAAGCCTCTACTTGTCCATAGGCGAGGCGTCTTTTGGGAGCATCTCCCATTTGGAGAATGGTCTCCTTTATGAATCGGTTGCCTGGCTGCTCTTCACAACCAGCTGAACCTCCCCCTTCTGCCCTCGTCAATTGAGGATCGACAGAGGGAATCTGTCAGACATTTCCACCCAGACCGGCTTGCTTTCTGCTTTTGGCTTCATAAAAAGAAGTAGAAGGTCATGTTAAATGAGCAGCAGTTTCAAGATTGTGTGGGTCCTGGGAGCTTCGGGAACTGAGAAACAGCATTAGCTTTGGCAGTCTTTTGGATCTCCTTCATGGAGAGATGACCTGGAGATGGAGAGCGATGCCAGGAAAGTGAGTTTTCAGGGTTTGGATCCCTTGATCCAAGCCACTCTTCAGGTCTCTGTGTAAGTGAAACAGAGTTAAAATAGGTGGCAAACTTTGCAACGCAGGTGTGCTCTGCACAGCCCTTCTGGGAGGTGCTGAGCTTTCTGGATGCAAGGGATTTCTTGGGTAAATACTCTGTATTATTTATATGTGTTGTCAGTGTTACTAAGTTGGACTTGATCCTGGCTGAAGAGCTTCTAACTGATCACAGGGATGGCTCAGGTTGAGTGAGGCAGTGGAATAAAAATGATGGAGCAGGCTGGGAGAGCAGAGATATTTCTCTAGAAGCCCTTTTCAGCACTCTTTGGAAGAGAGGAGCTGAGTACGAGGCATATGGGATGATCTTTGCTGGCTTTGAGAGGTGCCCACACTCCCTGAATCAAATGGCAGATCCCCCGAGGTTTCTGAGAGAGCTTGGAGAGCTTTGTTCTTCAGGGAAATGAAAGATGCTTGGTTGACAGGAGATGTTTCTTCAGACCACCACACCTCTAATTAATAGTTAGGGCTTGAGAGGCAATTGAGGACGTATCGATGGTATTTGCACTGCGTGGAGTACCTGCTGCAGGCTGGGTCTTTGCATGCTTAAATTATGTAGCATGTTATAAATAATACAGTAAAACTACTGACATTCAAGTCACATTTCTGTGGTATTTCTTAAGGCAATGATGTGATGAAGCATCCAGGTATGGCCACTTCGCATCTTTCACTGGTCCTGCCCCTCCGTCGAGAGAGAGATTTGATTTTTAAGTCTGTTATAAATATGGATTTCCAAAAAAAGTCTAGTTTAAAAGATGAAGTTTAAAAGTTCAATTTGAATTTAATTCAGACCTCTTTACACTTCAGTTCAAATGGTGTTTGAAAGGAATGGTTCCTTCTTACTGCTCATTAAATGTGGGACAGGTCATGTTTTACTGTCCTTTTTATGACTGAGCCATTTACTGCTGCAGTGGCTTGGCCAGCTATGTGATCATTTAATCATTTAATGACATTGCTTTTCTCTCTCTAAAAGACCCGAGCATTTTGCTTTGCAATGCAAATAATGAAGTGGTCTGGCATTGCCTGCCTAATGAAGCAAGGAAACCTTTAAGTTTAAAAATTTCCTGAAAAATTATATATAAGGAGTGTGGCAGGAGATGCGTTTGGGAAGTGCTTTGTAGCCTTCAACCCACGTTTTGCCGGCATTTCCTAGAAGATGCTGCTCTTAATCTGACATGGGATCCCTCACTCGTATGGTCCAGGCTTGTGAGCTGATGGAGGTGCATTGCTCTTACTAACGCTGCCAGAGACACTTGCTCTCCATCCCATCCCGTGCCTTTCCATGGGCATCCAACCACTCGCTGGGCAACAAGTTGCAAAGTGGCATTTCTGGGTTGATGGTTAATTTGTCCCTCTCCTTGAGTGCCTCTTTGTCTTCATGTTTTCCCAATCTATTCAGCGCTAAACGTCCCTGGTAACTGTTTTGCCCACTGGATAATGATAAATTTTTAAAACACATTGAACAGCCATTACCTGGCATCTCTCAGGAGGTGGCCCACAGGAGTGGAAACCAGCTAGAGCATCTCAGGTTTTCCCCCATCACGCATTCCTTCCTACAGAGCAGTTCTGGTTTTGTTTGGCTTCTTCCATTTCCCTTGCAAGATTAAGGCAAAGACCAACAGAACTTCCAGGAGGCAGTTTTCAGATGAATTTTCCCTTTTAGTAGCCACAACCTTGAAGCCCAAGACACGGGCTGTTCTGCTGCTGTGGAGCACTCGTGTATGGAGGGCTCATGGGATGGTCAGGTGGGGACACCACCTGGGCTGGTTCTTGCTTCTCCCATTTCTGTAGGTTCTTTAAACTCCCCCATGAGCAAGAGGAACTGGGTTCCTGTTTCCCATCTGATGAAAGTGTGCACCCTTTAACTGCTCCTCCAGTAAAACTACTCCCTGCCTTGCCCCTCTGCTCCGACACCCTGACACATGCGAGGACTGATTTAGAGCTGCCTTTGTCAGACAGTGTCTTAAAACACAAACCAACGAAACAATAAAAAGCAATAGCCTGATACTAATGAAACACATTGTAATTAGAGCTGGCTGGGAATTTTCCAGTGAAAACAGGCTTTGTTGGAAAAAGGTGAATTCCCTGATACCGAGCTGTTTCGCGTTAAGTGCTACAATTCTGAAGACCTTGTGCTAGAGCCCAGGCATGTTTTTTGGAAACTTCGCTGCTCTCCTTCCAGCCTCCCTCAGACCCAGCACTCAGGATGGAGGCAGCCCTTTCCAGTTGCCCAGCTGAGCAAGATCTAACCACCAGCTCAGAGTTTGGCTCCTTGGCCCTGAGCTATTGTGTGCTCAAGAGCTAAGGAGTTGAGTATCCAGTGTTCATAGGGTTTCTGAAGCCACAAAAATCCATCAAAGATTAGCAGGCAAAAAAGCATAACTTCTGGCTCAGGAAATCCCCAATTCATAAACTGCTGGGAGAGTGCATTAGAGAAGCACTGCTGTAGGTTGGCTGGTCTTCTTCTTAGAACATCTCTGTTGGAAACAGGCTGGTTGGATCGTTGGCCAGTCTAATGTAAGAACCCAGGCAATGGCTCACAGAAGCTGATATGATTTAATTTGGTTTAATCACTTCATTGAAGTGTTCTGGGTGCTTCATCTTAATCTGTACACATGGTTGAAAGCTTTCACGTTTCCCATGATGGTATCTTGATTTTTCAAGCAGACGAAGCACGGTTTTGGACAAACACGTAAGTGAGAATCCTGGTTTTCTCCAGAAGGCAGTTATGCTAAGGGCATCAGCTAAAACCTCCTGACTTTATTTGGCAAATCTCAGTAACAGAGCATGGCACCGCTCCATAAGTACTTAGACTGAACCTCACTGAGGACTGTGCCATGGAAAACCTCACTCAAGGCTCCAGCATGTGACTCATAACCTTTTCCCCTTCTTTCAGACGGCCGCCCGATCGGCGTGGAGGGGATCCAGGTGCTGGGAACGGGAAATCTCATGATCTCAGACCTCACCGTGCAGCATTCTGGCATCTACGTGTGTGCCGCGAACAAACCTGGCACTCGGGTGCGAAGGACCGCCCAGGGCAGGCTGGTTGTACAAGGTGAGCAAACCTGGGGCTTGGGGAGCAAGCGGTGATGCCCACTTCTCTGTGGCCATCTGCACAGGCTCTGCGTGTTGCCCGGACACTGTGATGGGTTGGGTTGGACAGATGCTGACTTTGCTTCTCTGAGGGTATCAGACAAAAGACTTCTTTTCTAGGCACGTGGTTTTCCACAGAGGTAAGTAGCAACCAGGTGTCATTCAACTGAGGTCTCAGCTGTATGGGTTGCAATGGTTTCCCACCCCATTACAGGCATTTATGTGGCTTAACAGGCACAGTTGTTACTTGTTATCACACTAGTACACCTCAGCAGAAAGTCTGGGCTAAATTTATCAGCCAAATTCGTTTCTCACCCCTGCATGGTCCTTGGTGATGTGGGGACAAGGGCTCTGTTCTCATATTAGACCCCTCTGCATGACAGATGTCATTCCTGCGGTGATATCCCAGAGTGGGTATCACTCAGAGTATTGCTCTCCAGCTGAAATGGCACTAGGAAGTCTAAAACTATTTCCAAAAAGCCAGTGAGACTCTTTTCTTTAGCAGTCAACACTGAGCCCCTTGCCAAGATGTGGGTAAAGCACATTTAGGGGAGATGCCTGGGAGATACAGGTTGCTCCCCTTCCCCACACTAACTGTCCTGAAATGCCAATTTTAAAGGGTGGTCCAGCTCAGAGTAGAGATCAACCCTCAAGAAACCAAACAAATCCCTTCCTCTTCCTCTGTGTGACCAGTCTCCATGGTGAGGGGAGCCAGGCAAGTATTTCAGAAGGCAAATCCAGCTGGCAGCGTGCTCTGAATGGCAGTAATCCACCCCTGATTACAGGCACTCACCTCCTCTTCAAGCTAGTCCACTTAAAGCATCTCGCACTCTCATCAGTTCACTCATTAACCATTGACTGATGATATCCTGAATCTAAAATTATACACCTCCTGCCGGAGTGAGCTAATTGAACCTTTCATGCTGGTGATGGGGAAAGTGCCCTGCTCCAGCCCTGATGCTCACCTGACAGGTCCCGGCAGTCGCTGGCAGTGATCCGGCACCGCGCCGCTTGTGCAGCGGCCACGGTCCCTGGGTGCTGCCATCCCTTTTTCCCCCGTTGCCTTGGGAGCAGCAAGGAACAACATAGAAATGCTTATACATATGCTCGTGCCTCCCGAGTCCCATGTGCTGATCAGACACAGCAGGAGGTGGAAACTCGCCGTTTCTTTTGCTGTTGGGTTTCTGGGCGAGCGGTGCAAGGAGGGGGCCTCCCAGCTGGCACACGAAATAGCAAACATCAGCCAGCTGACACTATGGCACACCTATAAGTCCCCTTGTTAAGAAACACAAGCCCAGGCATTAAGAACAACCTCTCTTTACTGATACAAGAGCTGAGGTCTACTAAAGCCACATACAAAGCTGATGTACAGGAGGCAGGCAGGCAGAGCCAGAAGAAATTACTTGGGAAATCTATGAAGTTGTAAAAAATACAGCTGTTGAATACTGTTGACTGCTCCTGTTTGCAGCTGGATGAGAGAGGGAAAGGTAGCACAGCTTCTCATTGCTGCAGATGGGCAGTTTTCAGTCTCTTTGGAGACTTGAACATCAGCCCCTGAGCAGCTGGTCTAGTGCTGGAGTTCATCTGAGATGGATTTACGGTGGATTTTCGCCTGGGGAACCACGATGAGAGTTTGTCCCTAAAATGGCAGTCACAGGACCATCACAGGCCAGCCTCGGTGTGGCAGAGGGATGCTCCTGCATTCGGCATTAGCAGAGAAGTTGGCAGTGGTATGGAGAAGCATGGCCAATGCATGGCCTTAGACATGAGCTGTGGTGTCCAAGACCCCAACCTGTGTTGCCCATCCATAAAATGCTTCATGCTTTTCGGGAGGATTGTCATTACCCGGGGAAGCTAACGGCATACTCTGGCCAGGCAGCTGTACTCATCCCAGGTTTTCTCACCCTCCCTCTGGAAGCAGCAGCTTTTCCTTCCTCTGAATCTCAGTTTTCCTGAATTTTCCAGCTGAGAGCTACAAATGATTGCTGTTCAGGTTTGTCTGGGAAGAAAACACCGATAATGACTGACAAGGGAGACTGTGGGTTTTATCTTTGTCAAGATGTCAGTGATGCAAATTACATCCCTAAAGAGAATAAAAGCAAAGAGCGGCTATCAAAAGCCTGGTTGGAGAGGAAGTTAGCACAGGGCAAGGACAATACAGCGTCCTCAAAGCACACCAGGCCAGGTACTTGCTGCCTTTATGCAGGGGCCCTTGAAGGGCCTGGAGGCACAAATTAACTTGCCCTGTCTTTTGAAGGAGGCACAGTTTTATAGGTGGGAAACTGGGGGAGAAGGAGTGATGTTTCCTGTTGTAAGGCGAGGAGTTAGCGGGGAGGCTGGGACTGAGACCACATCCACCCTCCTGCTGCCAGCGGTGGTCCTCATCTCCATCACAGCAGCCACAGGGACAGAGGTGTCCTGGTGCAGGGCTCTGCTCTTGCTCCAGCAGTAATATCCTTTGGCGTTGCAGACTCTCCTTCAGATCATCTAACGCCACCTTATTATCTTCCTGGGAATTCCTCCTCCCTTCAGAGGAGAAGGCGTCAATCCCCCGCTTCCTCCCTCCCTGCCCTCCCCTGGCCATTTAGGCTCCTTTGATCTCTTTTGTAAGGTTCTCACACAAGAAAGTTTCCATTTTCTCTTCAGATCCCTGCACAGCCATTTGAATATTGCTTTGTGCCGGGCTGCGAATGAAAGTCTCACGGGGGGAGTTGTGGAAGGGCCGAATGCATCGCCGGCTGAAACGGAGGGTGTGCGTGCGTGTGGTGCAAGGGAAGAGCAGGCTTTGGTGGCAAGGAGAAAAAAAAAAGTATCTCAAAGCGCTTTCTCTCTACCTCCTGTGCAATCTTTTGTGCTTTATTATGTGTTTGGTGTCATAACAAACTGATGGGCTGTGAATGGCCAGATGGTCACCAGTGTTCTCCACTCCACGCTTCATTTCCTCCTGAAAGCTATGCAGAAAAATGAGATCCCATCTCATAAATGAGTGCCCATCTTAAGGACACGTTTTTGAAGGCTCTGCTGACAATGACTGCCTTGTTCGCTTTGCTTTCTGCTGGCAGAACCGGGCAGCGCTCCTTGGTCCAGCAGATCCAACCACCGCTGCGTTTCCTGATGTTTCTTCCATCGTTCCTGCTCGCTGGCATTGCGAGCCTTGGCTGCGGGGTTGAATTCATCAGCAGATGTATGGTGGCTGCTGTGTTTTAGGCTCAGCTCTGTGGCACTTGGCTTATGCTCGTGTTTAGCCCTAAATTCATGCTGCAAAACCAGCTTCAGTACATGCTGCATGGGTCAGTGTGGCCCCGTGTAGCAGCCCCTTCCTGCCTACGTTTTCCTTCTCAAGAAAAGCCACCACTCAGGGACAGATGGGCGCTTGGATCTCATCCATCGGGATGCCGGAGTGGGTTAGGGTTGCCTGAGCCTCTGGAGCATCCTCCCAGGAATCTGCTGGTAGGTGACATGGGAACACATCCCACTGCTGCAGAGCTTCAGCCCTGCACCTTGCCGGGACAAGAAGTTCATGATACCCACCGAGGGCTGATGGACAGCCTCCATCACAGCCTCCTTGAGTAGCCTCTGCCTGTTTCCCAGGGACACAGTCATGGGTTCCATCTTTGGCCCTAACAATCCCACCAGCTCTACAACTTAACTGTTGAAGTTACCTATGTAAGCATCTGGGCATCCTCTGTGGTCAATAGAGAGAAGCCAAGTGGGCAGCAGTTCTTTGTCTTAAATCTCCCATCATTTGATGTTGTGCTTGACTGACCTCCCCATTGACCTGTCTTCTCCTTTATACCCTTATTGTAGGTTCTGGTAGCCTAATTTATGAGGTTTTGTTGTTTCCGTGTTATTCTCTCTTCTCTTCATCCCAGCCTTCCTCCCTCCCCCTGCCTCTCTGGCTGCTTGAGAATTAACGATGGCTTCATACTGAGGGGCAAGGATTCCTCTGGCGCCGGTGCGGTGGCTTTCAGCGCTCCCCGATCCTTAGGACAGCCCTTCTCAGCGAGCTGTCGGGTGATGCCACTGGCACCACCCTGCAAGCTCATGGCAAGGGCAGCCAAGCTCTCTGTTACCTTGGGGAGCAGTGACCACACCGGTGGCTGGTCACTGCTGAGGTGGGATGTCCCTAAAGATCTGGAGCCCGTCCAGGTCTCCCGTTACAACCCGCAGTTACGGTGCGTCTTCATGCTATCACAGTGTGTTGAGCACAGTAAAAGCTATTGAAGCACTTCGTTAACGATTCCAGGGGTGGTATTAAGTGTTATTGCTTTTTGATACCAATGTCACGCCTTTAAATATTCATTAAAACTGCATGATCCCCTCCTTCCCATTAAGTCCCGAATAATCAATGCTTCACAAGGCTGGATCCTGCCCGCTCCTCCTCGCCAGGTTTAAATCCTCTTCTCTTAACAGTGATCTTCATTAATATCCTTGTTAAGATCTTCATGGAGGGCTGGGAGATGCTTCCTCTCACTGCCTGCCGTAGCCTTTTGGCATGTAGGGTGGAAGGGGGGGGCGTTCAGGCTGCTGTGCCTCCATGCAGGGCGAGATGAGCACTGACAAGATGCTCTATTAATTATGAATGACGAGGCGGGGGGAGGGCTTGGCTGAAGGCAGGGCTTTGCTTCTGCTCCTTTCCTGCTAACCCAGGGCCAGGGAAGGCAGACTCCCGGTTCCTGATGAAATCATTTGAGAAGGCAGGGAGAGGACCCAGGGGCAGGAGAGCAGATGTTCTCCTGTCCAGGAAAGAAGCCACTCACCTCATCTCAGGGCACCCTGCCTGGTATGAACACCAGGTTGGGTGCACCCAACTGGTCTGGGGTAGCAGAGGGGTAAATGTCTGTCCTCAAATTAAGACCCTGGTAGCACCTGGACCACGTCCTGTCTCTGATGCTGTTAGAAGCCAGTGATGGGGACAAGGAGCCTTTTAACTCCATGGGTTTCTGCTGCAGCCTGAGCCCTTTTGCCGCTCCAGCTTCACGCTGTACCCAAAGGAGGAGGGTGAGACCTGAGCAGGACAGAGGGATGTCTGGAGAAAGCCAGGCAGAAACAGTGGCAGAGCATCCCGTGCCTTGCAGCGAGAGGTGCCGCCGAGCAGGGGGAGCTCAGCACGGTGGAGGTGGGAGCCTTTTGCAGGAGCGGCCGCCTGCTCCCCGGGGAGTTTAAGCAAGTTAAACAGGGGCTGGGGGTTTCGTCTGCTGGTGTTTATGGAGACGGCGAAGAGGAGGGACGGCGGAGGGTAAGCGGGGACCTGAGGAACCCAAGGGGCCGCCGTCCTGAATAGCCTCGCTGGCGCCCAGCCAGCGGCCGCAGCTGCACGTTCCTTACCCCCGAGTCACACGCGACACCGCTCCAATTACTGCCTCTTGACACGGGCTAATAAGGGAGGATAAGGAGAGCCGGCCATTCCAGAAGGGTTACGCCGGGTGCCTCTTACCGTATTTAAACTTTGTTTCTGCTGGAAGAAACGGCGGGTTTGGGATGTGGGGAAGCCGGGGCGGGGAGGGGGGAGGCAGAGGCAAAGAGCCAAGCGGCGGGATCTTTAATGAAGCTTCGGCGAGGAGCTGGGAAGATGGCTGTGCCCTTCCTTGGCATGGTGGTCGTGCACCTGCGGGCATTACGGGTGCAACTCTTGAACCCAGATGAAAGCAGGGAGGTGCAACAGCCACTTGCAAAATAATTGCTCCTGCAAAACCGCGCCAGCACAAAGCGGGGGGCAGGAGGTTAAGGAAGTCTTGAAAATCAAGTCTCTAACGCTCTCACTGTACTCCACAAAGGGACCATTCACTGCAGGGAAGAGGGGGTTTTTCCCCCTGTTTATCCGTGCTTCCAACTTTTATTGAACCCATCCTGAATTTAATTTATAAGTCTGGGGGGAGGTGGGGGGCGGGAAATGTAGGAGGGGAAAAAGAAGGACAAGGGATCGATTGGCACCTGGGGAAGTTTAGCGGGAGGTTCTGGAAATATGTGTCCATTAGGTTGCTGAGATCAGGTTCATTAGTAGACCCGAGCGCCGGCAGAAGTGGCCTGACAATAAACTCTGCCAGGGGGTACCCCCTGCCGTTAACATCAGTCAGACCTGCCATGCTCCGCTTCCCTTTGATTATTAAAAATGAAAGAGGGGGCTCCTTCGAGGTAGACGGGCTCTTCAGTGAGTTTCTGTGTCTTTTTCTGCTCGCGGGACTCACAATATGCCTGATTTTGCTCTTGCACATCAGCACCTTCAGCTGCGGTTTGGCCTCGTTGCAGCAGTAGCGATGCTCCTCTCTGGGGAAGAGCTTTCTCACCCCATGCTGTTGCAGCAAAGCCTGAGGGTATTTTTTGGCTGTGAACCAGAAGGCTCTGCTCTTCTGTAGCTGCTCCTGCTTGCAGCCTGGCCACCACACAACACATTGTGCTAGAGCAGTTTTCTCCCTTCTCCCGGCCCCAAATCTCTGCTGGTGGCAGAGCCCACCACCTCCAGGCTTGGAAAATGCCAGCAAGTGGCATTGAGCATGTGCTCCTGGATAATCTTGCTTTTCTTGGAAAAATTTAGCGCCAGCCATCCGTTATGTGACACTGGTCAGTAAATTCATTACGGGCCCGTGCCTTTCATCTGTTTGTCTTCATTGCGGCTGCTGCCAGTTCCACCTGATTTTAGGTCTCAGCAGCAACGTGGAGTATATTTATCACTTTGCCCTTTGAAGCGTAACTGCTTGAATAAACTCACCTCTTCGGCAGTGTCTTTGGTACGCTGGTACGCTGTTTTATTCTGATAAATGGTTTTAAATCTATTTGGGTTTGCTGGAAGGGGGGGAATCGCTTTCTGTTTAAAAATGTTATTGTTAAAGGTGAAAACATTTGGTTACGAGGTGAGCAGCAGTTACAGGCACGGTGGGGTCTTCTGCCAGGCTTGGCAGGACCTCAAGGCTGTAGATGTGGGGTACAAAAGGCTTCCCAGTCTATTGCTACCAGGAGAATCAGCAGCAAATCTGATTGGGGAAGGAACAACCTGCCAGATTGCTGGACGCACATCCCTGCGTTCCTTTCCCTTTGCAAGTGGTTTGATAACACCACATGGGCCCTTCATGTGAAGCCACGGGCCCTTGCTCCAGCTCTGCCATTGATGAAACAGCAGATCTTCCCAACTGCAAATACTATAATTTTGCAGCCTTCTTTCTTCACCGCTCTTCGTACTGCCAATATCTGCTGGTTTCTGAAGGCCTCCCTAGCAGAGGGCTCATTTCTGCCAGGGTTGTGGCCCTGCGTGGTGCCGTGCACTACGAAAGGTCACACACACTTCCCATTTTATCTGTGTGCAAACCACCGGAGACTGCTGACCTTCCAACCTGCTCCCCTAACAGGCAGGATGCATTTTTAAGTAACCTTTGTCGGATATGGATTATTTTGCAGCATTGGGGTTGCTTTCGGTGGGAGGCTGGGGAGAGGTGAGGGGGCTTAGACCTTGATGCTGTTTGCCTCAGACTTGCAGGACTCCCCTTGGCTTTCCCTACAGCACTGAGCTGATCTCCAGGTGCCTGCTATGAAGCTGTGACTTCCAGGATGGGCAACCAGAATGGACACACCATCCAAACCATAATCATCTGCTGCCTATGCTGTGGGTTGGCCAAGTACCCCATGTTCCCAGGCAGATGAGTCTTATTGAAGCCCAAGATACGAGGTTGCTCTTTGCATCAGGGTAAAGTAGGATCATCATGACTTTTCTCAACCTGCTCCTCCTTCCTCCTTGCAGCCCCTGCAGAGTTTGTGCAGCATCCCCAGTCCATTTCCAGGCCCGTGGGGACTACTGCCATCTTCACGTGCGTGGCCCAAGGGGAACCGCCCCCGCAGATCACTTGGCTGAGGAACGGGCAGATCCTGGAGACCAGCGACCACATTAAGCTGAAGAATAACAACAGGTGAGTCCTCGTGCACCCCACTGGCACTGCGGGGTGGAGGGCAGTGTGAGATGCACAGCTGGGTTGTGCCCTTCCCCAGTGTCAATCTGCACACGGGGAGGACTGACTGTGTCCAGTTCTGGGCTCCCCGCTTCAAGAAGGACAGGGAACTGCTGGAGAAGGTACAGCAAAGGACTACGAAGATGATGATGAGACTAGAGCATCTCTCTTATGAGAAGAGGCTGAGGGACTTGGGTCTTTTTAGTCTGGAGAAGACTGAGGGGGGATCTGATCAATGCTTATAAATACTTAAAGGGTGGGTGTCAGGAGGATGGCGCCAGTCTATTTTCAGTGGTGCCCAGTGAAATGGGCACAAAGTTGAACTTAGAAAGTTGCATCTAAACATGAGGAGGAACTTCTTTACTTTGAGGGTGGCAGAGCCCTGGAACAGGCTGCCCAGAGAGATGGTGGAATCTCTGTCTCTGGAGACATTCAAAACCCACCTGGACAGGTTCTTCTGCATCCTTCTGTATGTGACTCTGCTTTGGCAGGGGGTTGGACTAGATGATCTCCAGAGGTCCCTTCCAACCCCATATCATTCTGACATCCCCTACCTGATGGTCCAGAAGTAGCTGCCCCCAGAGATGTCATTCCTGGGCAAAGAGCAAGTTGGCTCACACAGGCTTCAGCCTTTGCACGGGCAGTGGATTTGAGGCAGGTGTGTGCAGCGGTGCATTTTGGACTGATGGGTGAAGGCTGGCAGAGAGCAGCAGGGTCTGCAACACCTCCTGGTGAGCTGTGCAAGCCCTGCTTTTGCCGTATCCCTGTTCTGCTGGGCAATGGCTGATGTGCTGGAGACCGTGATGGACATGAGTGATCCAGAACGACTGCAGGCCTCCTGCTGGAGCACCTTGGAAAGGGAGTGCCTTAGAGCCGGCTCCGCTTCAGCAGATGAGGTGGGTTTCTCTCATGCAAAGCTCCCTGACCCTCTTCTTGAGGGGGCCCAAATTAAAAGCCATTCTTTTGAACTATCTATACTCCAGTGGAAAGGGAAGCGGGAGAGATGTTGTCTTGCTTTCTGCATTAGCAAAGAGCTAATGGGAAGGTGGCAATGTTCAGAAGCGGGTCTGTGGATTTAACTTGGGCTTTGGTACATTAAACCTCTGCTCCAATCCTACTGGCTGCCCTTTGCAGGCTTACATTTCAGCATTTTGTGCTTTGTTGTACCAGGACATCAGCATTAGACTTTGACTGATGATGCAGGCACCCAGCAAAAGTTTGTCTTCAGTCCTAATCATCATTTGGGTATTTCTGGAAGGACCAAATGTTGGCAGGGACCACACTCAGAGTGGAGGAACCACACTTCAGCCCCTGACTGTTGACCTGCTTGGGTGTGCAAATGCAAATATGCTTTTCCCTGAAAATATTTGAAACAATATTTGCATGTAAGATGACTTAAGCTGAAGTTCAGCCTTTTATCTCACCGGGGAAGAGCATCTTCTCTGAGTACTGAATAACTGCATTGTCGTGTGAGAGGGTGGGGATGTTTGTACTGAGGAAATGGTATGGTGGGATGCACTTAGTGTGAAAATTACAAGTTGGCAACACAGTTTCTATGGAAATAGCACAGAACAGTATACTGAAAAATAATAGTACCTGTGCTGTAAAGCTAAATTATTGGTAGAGATTTGTTCTCTATGGTGTCATATAGCTGCTATCCATATTAACAAATGTGTCCCTTGAATGCAACAACCCAACCTCGCTGGAGGGTTCAGACCTTCAGTTTAGACTGTTGGGAAGTGCTGTGCAGGCACCGTGGCTTGTTCCTCAGGAGAGAACAGCGGTTTTATTTTTCAAAGCTTCTCTATAATACGGCTTTTTGTTTTGAGGTTTGGGGCTTTTTTAAAGCTTTGTTGTATGAGGGAGGGAAGGATGTGAATTGCAAGAAGGATAAGGTGTGAGTTGTAATAAAATCTTCTCAGTCATTGGAGGTTTTCTCCACGCTGGAAGTTTTTAGCGCTTCAGGGAACTTTGTGTGTGCACAGACAGATGCCACTCAGTCTAGGCTTGTGATCTTGTAGTTCATGGCATGAATTTCTGAGGTATGTCTGCCCTTACAATATGAACAGAGCAGAAATGGGAGAAGGGAAATTAGTCCATCCCCTTTTATTCCAGGAAGCGGACTCAGAAGTGACCAAAGACTTTACAAGCGGTCATTAAATCCATGACAAACTCACACTGAATCCAGTTCTGCATCATGCCCAGATGTCTTGGCTGCGATGTCATTCCTCTTCACTGTTTGAGGAAAGTAAAAGTAGGGTCTTTGGTCATGGTCGTGTCTCCTGGCCAGGTCCCTGTGCCTGGAGCTGCACTATACGTGCACGTGAACTGCGACTTGGGGAGCATTGCTCTAATCATTTTCTTATGGCAATCATTTAATGCAATTTAACATCAGTCTTTTCCACTGCGAGCTCTAAACGATCAGATTACGTTGCATCTGGCACAGGCTGAGGGAGCTCAGCCAGTGACTGGGGCTCAGCTGACACGTGGCATCATCTCAAGCTATAGTAAGGCGATTGTAAAGCTGAGCCCTGAGGCCATCGTGCTCGACGATGTTGAACTGTAGGCTTCTTTCGCACTAGTCTTGGTCTACTCTGACCCCCCCAACTTCAGGCAAGTGGCCATGCCTGGTGGTTTCCAAAGCTGTCAGTCTGAAAAATGCCCTCGCTGGTAGAGCAGGGCTGGGTGCTCCAGGAATTGAAGGAAACTGGGTTTTCTTCTGAGCTTTTTCAAGTTGTCCTTTGTTTCATTCTCATGGGCATGACTAACCCACTTAGTTCCAGGCAGAATCAGTTTGTGATTATGCCTTGGATTTATCAGTCTATTGCACTTGGAAAATATTTGTCCGTGTAAAGATGGATCTCGAATCTACTAGTAATGAAGCTACTAAACTGCACTATGAGCTTTTTAATTAGATTACATGGTTTCCTAGAAATTCATTCGGATTAAAACTCTGCTTAATATGGCAATAAAGGTCTGAATGCCCCCAAAGGGGTTTTTAGAAAAAAAAGAGTAAATCATCCCAAATCATATAACGTGCTAATTGATTGCAAAACGTATTGTTACGAGCAGCTTCGTTCGTGTAAACAAACAGAGCTAGAAGTGAGGTCCAGACCTGCAGAACATGGTGCGTTCCAGGGGCCGCTCTGCTCCTGCAAGCTTGAGGCCATTGCATCCTGTGGGATGGGAAGATCCGTCCATCAAACTGTTGCTTCACAAAGTTGAGAAGGGCCCTTTGGCATCTACGTCACCCCACATTGTCTCTCTCTCATGCAGTAACTGCAAACCCAAGGAGAGCAAACCCTCAAGGTCAGGAGACTTCAGAAGCCCATCGTCGTCGTATGGGACAGCAGCTGTGGGGCTGGATTCACTTCAGATTGAATGTGATTGACATCAGACGGTCTCTTGCTAAGCAACTTCTAGTCTTTCAGCATGGTAAAATAAGCCTCACAGGCTGCATCCGATAAATAGCTCTTCCCTCGTGGTCCCTCAGATGTGAATTCTCATCACCTGATGTGTTGACGGTTTCTGGGCACATTAGCATTAAAGATCAGCCTTCTGCTGTGCCCTCTCCAGAGGTGGTTGTTATGTTTTGAAAATGCCAGCTGTGTGGGAACAAAATATCCAATCGATGATTAGCAAAAATCAAAAGCAGTTCTGGGATAGCAGTTAATTGTTAATGAAAAATGCATGAAGGCTCAGGCGTAGGGAATTGTGGGGTTTTCCATTAAAAGCTGTGAATAAAAATCGCTGAAGGAGCTGGCGCTGGGGCTGTCGCTCCATGCAGTCCGTGGGCTGGGGATGGAGCCGGTAGCTGTCGGGATGATGCTGCAATGGACCATGCTCTCGGATGGAGAAGCTGGTGGAGCCTTTTTGACTTTGGTGGAGCCGTCCCCATGTCCAGCAGGCGCAGGATCTGTCTGTCCCTCTCTGTTGATCAGAGATGCTGTTTTGACTGTGCTGTTCTGGGGTGATTCAGGTTAATCGCTACCCAAACGCCTGAGAGGTGCAATGGACATTTCCGACAAAATTCCCACCCGGCATCACCAGCCCATCCCAAAAGCAGGCTGCAGGAGGAAGGGCCAGTTACTGGCCAAGCTAATTGTGGGCTTGTGTAAAATCATGCTTTCTTGGTTATTACTCCAAAATTTACAAGGAAGCATGAAATAGTACCCGAATTACAGCTCTGAAAGGTTTATTGCTTTTCTTCCTTTGACCCAATCAGGTTCAGGGGGGTAATTTTCAGCCTAGAAGTATATCACACTGTGGGGTTTATATTGCTGTAATAGCAAGGAACAAAGGCCAACATCTTCAGAGAAGGCAGGCTCTAAATATTGATTTTCCAAGAAGATTTTATTTACAAAATGGTAATTAAGGGACTTCATTTGTTCAACCGGAAAAAGGCTTCGTTAGAACCTGGGCTCAGGTGGCATTTGCTCTCCTCAGTGACCTTTGCTGATGAACTGTCTTCTTTTTAAATTCTTCCTCGCTGGTTTACTCTCTGGGAATGACTCACTTTCAAGGGCCACAAATGCTCAACGTTCATCAGAGAAAATATTCCTCCCTAAATAAACTTCAGGACAACTTTGCTTTTCTTCCACTCGTTGTGTTGCTTAATCCAGGAACAAGCACTTGGGACAGGACAACCCATTTGGTGCCAAACCCAAGGGAAACTACAGCCTGTCATTCACAAGGTGGCTTTTTTTTTTCTATAAAACCCATGTTAGCTGGGTGCGGAGAGATGCAGATGGGTTTTTACATCCCTTCGTGGTGCACATGACCAACAAACTCTTGAATTTGTGGGGATTTGGACACCCTAAAGGAGGACAGGCAAGCCTGCGGGTTATTTATGCAGTGACTTTGAAGACCATTGGTGACTAGGGGAAGGTACCGTATAGCAAATCATGTTTCAGTTCCCAGAAGCATGACAAATAAGTACGTCGAGGACTGGGATGTGAACCAGCTGCTCCTGATTTAAGAATAATTTATGGGTTTGACTTTGTGTGGAAGACACGTGGAAATGGCCTTTGCAAGGAGAGTCTCTGCACGAGCGCCCAAAGCCCCACTGAACAGTGGGGCACCAGCATGATCCTGCTTTTCCTGCACCAAGCAGGTATCAAAAGGGATCCTTCTCCTGCATAACACAACCCAATTTCACCCATCACTGCATGATATTTAATTTCTGGAGATGTAAGAACATGCTCATAGAGGGCTGGGGATGATCTGCAGCATCCCTCCGGGCTGGTGACTGTCACTCTTGAAGCTTTGCACCTTATTCTCAGCCTGCACGAGGCAGCCTTCAAAATACAGGGCATTTCTGCAAAGCTGCCAACGAGCAGCATTGGAGGGGGAAAAAATGCTCCTTTCCAGCGCGGTGCCGGTGGGCAGCCCAGGAGCGGTTCGTGTGGCACAGCGCGGCATCGTCCGGCACGGCGTGGCACGAACAGAGGCAGAGCAGGGCACGGAGACGGGGCATCTGGACGTGGGGCTGGTGGCTTTCTCTAGCTGGGGGCGCTTAAAAAGCTCTCCCCGCTAGCCACAGCCCGCTCTCTGCATTAATTTCATCACACTCCCTCTTTTGTGCGCCTGTGTGCGCGCGCATGCCGATGTCCTTCCAGATGGGCCCCTCTTCTTCTTTGTGCCGCTGAATCCATGAAGAGGCTTCCTTCAGTTCTCAGACTTTTTCAGAGGAGCCTTTGGAAAGCCGATCTCCAGTCACCGGCCCGGACCCCTGACCCGAGCCAGATCAGTCATCCTGATTGCCTATGAGCTGGGAAGACAGCTTGGGAAGACCGCGGCTTTTCGGGCGGCGGAGGCCTCTCGTTTCAGCTCAGCCGGGTGTGAATCTGCAGCGGCTCCTCTCCCCACCTCCATCAATGCCTGTCAGGGCATTGTGCGGGGATGTGATGGAGCCCTCGGCTCACCGAGCGGCTTTGGTGACCAGCAGAAAGCCTTCTGGCATCTCGCCTCCTCTGACGTGCTCGCGGCGCTGCCAGTCTGGCACTCGCGGGAAAGTTTTCCAACAGCAGATGTCCCAAAGTGACAGATTTTTTTTTTTTCTCCCGTTGACGGGAAGAAATAAAAGGACACTGCATATTTCAGATGGTTGATGCGCAGAGACGCTCTGCGCCTCCTCGCACGGCAACTACATATTTTCCTTTTGTTTGAGCTTCCTTAAAAAAAAAAAAGCCACAATACAAAAAAAACCCACAAAAAAACCCCACAAAAAAAAAACCTAAACAAAGACAAAAACCAGCAAAACCTGGGAAAGTGGGGTCTGCTGCCGGACTGAACACCTGACCCTGCCACACTGTATCCTCCACATCCCAGAGGCGATGCGGTGGGCAAAGGCAGGGAGGATGTGTCAGTAGTTAAGATGACAACAGCTGCACGGCAGAGGTACCAGCTGGGGTGATGCTGAGGTTCACGTAACTGACTGCCAGCTCCTGCTCTCCTCATCGCAGCTACGGAGCTCACCCGGGGTGTGCAGGGAGCTCGGCAGCCTCCTTTAGAGATCTGCCTGTGGGTGTTAGAGGAACCAACAGAGAGGGAGAGAGAGAAAACCCTGTTCTCATGAAGCTGGTGTTTAGGTGCTGGCCATTCTGCTTGCCAGCTTCTCCACGCTTGGTTTCTGCTCGTTATCCAGGTTTATAGGCATAGCTGGAAATCTGGTCATTTTATTCCCCCCCCCTTGCCTGTGCATTGTTCAGGGTGACGTGGGCCCTGGATAATGGATGGTTGAGGCTCTTACTGCACGTACGTCCAAAGACAGCCTTGTAAACCTCAATGAAAATGAACTTTCCAAAGCCTGAAGCAAGTTTCCAGCTACCTGCCGTGTCCGCTTTGCAGAAATTTATTTTATTTATTTATTCTGATTTGACTGTGCGTGACAGTGTTACTGGCCACCATGGGACATCTGCGGAGAGGCAGCTGGGATGTCCAAGACTTTGCCCAGCTTTGGGTCCCAAGTGCTGTCTTGCTCCAGGACCCCTGGCATCCAGCACATCACCTGTGTTGCACAAGATAAGCTTTGCTCAGCCCCTAATTCTCCTGGGAGAGAGAGCTGTCTTTGGCCATCAGGTTCCTTCCACCCTTTCATTGTTCCATTTGCTGTTGCCATCAGGTTCCTTCCACCCTTTCATTGCTTTCCACCCAGGCTCCCCTCTTCCCTCCTCCGCATCTTTTCCTCTTGCTGTGTGAAGGGAATAAATACACTTGGAGGCAGCGGAACCTGAAAACTCCTCCTTGTTCCTGGGCTGCTGTGTGTTTGGGAAGCTGAAGGCTGCTCTGGACTTGCGTGCCAGCCCGGCCGGGCTTCTCCCGGGTGCCCAGATGCACGGCGGCCGCCTGGAAATAATCCCTGCATTGACGGGGCAGAAGGAAGCGCGGCTGCTCCTTCCACACATCTGCTTTGTGCCGAGCTGCAAGTACAGCTTTTGGACGGCGTAATCCTGCCTTCTGCCATCTGTCCTCGCTGCCATCAGCCCTTGTTGACACAGTTGAGCCACACATCGGGGTCCTTCCTCCCTGCGCCCCCCTCCCCTCCCCTCCAGCTCTGCCTTTCTCCTTCCATTTAATCAGATACGTTGAGCCCGTGGCTATAAGGGGAGCTTAGGGCTGATTCTCTAAAATCACCATATCAGCTGAAACCATCACATTTGATATTCCATTTACAATGTTTCCAAGGAAACAAAGGCACAGGACATAAATAGATGACTGTTAAACATTTGCTCACTCACCGTGGTCCCGATAATTTGTAAGGCAGAAATATGAATGTTAAATCAACAGCAATAATAAATTTTAATATAGGAAGACCAATATTTTGCTGCAATTAGAAGAAGCGTTCGTTCTGACATACAGGCAGGCAGTGGCAGGTTATTTATCATTTTCACTTTCCGTGTACAGTTTTTCATTTACATAAAAGGCAGTTTTGATTATGGCTCCCCAAAAGCCATCAAGTGCCCCTCACATCAGCAGGGGTGCCTGGGATTTACTCGTGTGCAGTCAAGTCCCAAGTCCACCTGGAATTCACCGCAGAAGAAGAAAATAATTTATTTGTCCCTAGAAGCAAGCAGTGGGTGTAAATTTGGGTAAATTCTTACAGAAAAATAGCAACGAAAAAGCTCACGCAAGCTTTGGAGAAAGCTGATGAGAGGAGCTCGGAGGCATCGGGGTCTCCCAAACATTCACACCAAGCCAGAAGCAAACCACAGGTCAAAGGAACTGGACAGGACTGGAAATAGAGATGCACAAATAGGGATTAATCCAGAGTGGTGCATGTTTGGGTGATGCTCTAAAGCGGAAGAGGGGAGGAGGCAGTGGTGAGTAGTGTTCTATTCAGTGCTGTGGGGGTATATCATATAGTCTGTCTATAGGACTAGTCAAACCCCACAATTTGCAGTAACCAATTCAATTTACAGTGGTGTAAAAGCAATCACCAGGTTTAGGTGGTCCACTCTGGGCCCCTACTGGACCTTTATTTCTGACACTTCCCCCAAGGTGCCTTGTTTGTGAGAACATCCTACCAGGACAAAGGGCATTGTAAGCATGTTTTATCATAACCTGAGCTGCTGCCTCAGGGTTGGTAAAAGCATCTCCAACATCAAAGGCTGCCTTTCCATTTCCAGCTTGGAGCTAGACACAGTGTGGTGAGATTCCCCCCGCCATGTCTCGGAAGGGAGACACACTGGGTATTTATTTATGTGAGTACCACTGGGTACTCACAAATTGAATCGCGTTGTTCCTGGCTTGGTTTCTGAGGAAGGGCACGAGCCCTGGGGAGAGCAGGGCTTTCATTGATGGGTCCCTGTTTGGGGACAAATGTTATTAAGAAAAGCTGTTTTGCATGCTGAGTGGCAAGATGGAGCTAATGTGTTGCACAATTATTTCTGAGTCAATATTTGCTGGTGTTGTTTTAAAGATACTGGGCAGTGCAAGCATTGGGCTGGCTCTGAACTTGCTCTGATTGTATACAACCATCGCTGGAGGGTCTTGCAGGACAGAAAGGGCCTTCAGTTCATGTGGCCACGTGTACAAGGACTCTGCTTGCCCCTGTGCCCATCAAGTCACCAAACTCCATGGTGCAGAGATGGGCACCGTACTCAGGAACGTGCTCATTTGGGAAGATGGTACATGGCTGGCTTTTCCCCCTCCTTTGAGGATGTTTTCCACCAGGGTAGCCAGTGCCTGTCTTTATCTTGGAGGCTGAAAACAGCATCTAAGCCCGTTGTGGAGGCTGCCGAGAGCAGACTGGAGGAACCATTCTGGTTGCTGCCCTGGGAGAGCAAGCTTTCATGTGCCAGCATCAAAAATGCACTCAAAGGTTTTGCAGGCAAAGCCCTCGACTTGCTCGTAAGCTCTGGCTTTTGGCTCGTGTTGATCGTGTTTCTGAAAATGCAGGAGCAGGAGCTGTGGCTGTAGCCCTGCCGGATAACTCAGCTAATCCCAGTGTTACCCTAAGACTGCTCTAATGTGCTATAATGCAATTAGAGCATCACCAGAGGGCTTTCTGGCTGCGCTTGATTAGACTTGGCTTAGCAACCGTGTGCGGTGCCTGGATGGGTCTCACTGGTGCATACTGGAGCCAAGCCAGTTGAAGCTGGTGTGAGTGTATGGATGCAATTGCCACACAGCTATCTCCGTAGGGTGGCTGGGATCTTCCTGAATTCAGGGCTTCGGATCCTGCTGTTCCCTGTCCCACCCTGTGTCCCCATCTGGCTATACTTGAACTACAGCCTCTGCAAGTCAAGCCAGTCTGCCCGGTCGTGGGATCCAGGGAACGATGCATCCATCTCCTGGGCTTTTCCTTCCCCCAAAACACCAGCCTGCGGCTTCCCGGGAGTTTTTTGTGGAAATAGAGGCATGTGGGATGCCCTGCCATCAGAGCCATGGCATGGCTGTCCGCACTGGACACCCAGTGAGGTGCGTGTCCCTCTCTGCAGAGCACCCAGTGAGATGCTTGTCCCTCTCGTGTCCCCATGCAGCACTCTCTCCATCTACGGGATCAACCAGGCGGATGAAGCCATCTACCAGTGCATTGCTGAGAACAGTGCCGGTTCCACGCAAGCCAGCGCTCGCCTGACGGTCCTTTGGGCAGATGGGCTGCCCGGCCCTCCCCAGAGCGTGAAGGCCGAGACGGTCTCTGCAACCACCATCCAGGTGTCTTGGAAAGAGCCTCTGCAGAACACCAAGGAGATCATCGGCTACGTGCTGCACATTCGGAAAGCTGCAGGTACGGCACTCTACCCACTGCCCAGAGCATCCCCAGCCTTCTCATAATTTAGTAAGGTGGCCCACCGGAGCTGCACTGCAGTAGACGGTGCTGCCACCCATGGTCTCTGTCATCTCCTGAAAGACAGAGATGAGGCAGTAACACTGATGTAAATACCAAAAGGGTGGGGAGGGTGAAGCTGCGTGGTCAGATCTTGCTGCCAACTTAGGTCTCCGGCGAAGAGCACAGAAATGTCAGCAGAAAATTATATGGGCAGAAATACGTCCACCTCAGGGACCAAAATCACCACTTGCAACGTCTGTTTAGTCTCTCTGCCTCTTGCAAAGCCTAACACTCCTCTGTTCTCTCTTTCTTTGCGCTTCAGATCCCGTGGAGATGGAGTATCAGGAGGCTGTTAGCAAGAGCACCTTCCAGCAGCTAGTGACTGATTTAGAGCCCTCGACCAGCTACAGCTTTTATATAAAGGCTTACACCTCCCGGGGTGCCAGCAAAGCCTCCGAAGTCACAGTGGTGAGCACGCTGGGAGAAGGTAAGGAACGCTTCGCGCTTGGACCGTCAGATGCTGCAGCCCGCTGTGCGTAGCAGCAGCGCCTGTCACCCCGATACCCGCTCCGGAGCGCTTTGGCACATGGCCCGTGGTGTTGATGCTCCTCCTTCCCTCTCGTCCTCGTACGCCGGGATATCGTGTCCAATTCACTAGTGTCGTTCCGCGGGGGTTGACTGGTTGCCTTAACCGCGGCGTTGCCTCTCGCAGCTGATGCTGTAGCAGGGGCTGAGGGCAAGCCTGGCTGGTCTCGTGCATCGCAGCTGCTCTGGGCTTTTCCTAAACTGCTTGCTAAACGCAGATTTCCTGTCCAAGCGGCATCTCAGCATCCTCCAGCAGCTCTGGTACTCACAGCTCTTACTTGATAGGTACTGCATTTTTTCTGAATTTGAATTTTTTTCTGCTCTACCCTGGAGAAATCACTCTAGACCTGAGCTGTCCCGACCTACAAGTCCCTGCCTCAGGGCAGCCTTCCCTTTCAGTGGGAAGTTAGGGTGATCTCCAAGGCTTTTCCCCTGACTCAGCCTCCCAGATGTGGCCACCAGTTAGCTTCCCCAGTAAGAAAGTGGGTGCTCTAATGCAGGACCCTTGCACACAGACACCAGAGTGAAACCACAGCCCCAGTGTGATCTGTCAGCTGGCATTTTAGGAGCATTTCCATATAGACTCACGTACCTCTCCAGCACCTCGGGATCCTGGCTCATCTCACATGTCTCTGGATCAGTCCATCGTTCTCATGAACACTTGGTAATTATGAATTTGCAGCAGAGAGGGACTTGGGTGTGAGGATGTTATTTGGGATCAAAAGAAAAAGTGCATTGACTTCTAGGCGAGGGATCCAGTTCTCATTCCATCTCCAGCCCCTGCAGATGTTTACTACAGCATTTAAGCAACGCCGCCAATAAATCCTCGCCCTGCTGGGTTGTTACCCTGCAAGTTTATTTTCCTTGGTGCTCGGCAGGGAATCGGTCACCCTTAGAGTTTGTTTTTCCTTCCAATTTAGAGACAGAAGGATGGACTAAGGCAAAACTTGAAACTCCTTGACCCGATGCTGTGAGTTCAGCTACTGGAGCTAAAAGCCAGCCATGCTTCATGGAGCTTGGTGTTTCTGCAGAAGTCTGGGTCAAGCTAGAGAGGACTTTTTGTCATTATTACCTTCAATTACAACAGGAATAGTTAGGTATCTGGTAATGGGATCATAAATTTCCTGGCACTCTGAAGTTTCAAGCATCACTGTCCTGCTCTGCTACCCTTTCAAAAAGGCTTGTCCTGTGTAACGAAGCTTCAGCAATTAGCTCCGTGTTCAGGATGGACAAGCTGGCTTGGTTAAGATCACTCACTCCCAGCTCGCATTTGCCTAGTAGGAAGACAGAGAGAGATTTAAAAGCCCCAGTTCTGGCTTGATTTGTTTGCTTTGCTTCACTTGGGTGCTTTTGTGTCACCGGATTAAGGTTTTGCTGGAGATTTGCCTCTTCTCCCAGCCAAGCCGTTTCACCCCGTGCCTTCCCGAGGTGCCCTGGAGAGCTGTGACTCCCCCAGGCTCGGGGAGCCCCTGGGTCTGTGCTAACAGCCTCGGAAAGGGATGGGATTTCCCCGACACGCCGTGTCTCGGCTTTGCCATCCTGGCTCAGCACGACCTGTGTGAGATGTGTGCAGAGATGGGTTCAAAGCCCCATGGTGGCAGGACCTCCCGTGTCACCACGCTGCCATGTCCCGCCTTGTGTGGAAAGGACACGGTGGGTGAGTCTGCCAGCCAGGGACGGCGGGGCAGAGCCGGGGCAGTGCTTGTCGGAGTGGCCAGCTGAGATGCTGGAGACTGGCCTGAATGACCACGTTATACTGGTTTTGTCTGGAGTAGGAATATGGTGAAGGTATCGAGGAGCAGGGCTGCTCAGCTTTTCGGGGCTAGGAATATGCTGAGGGGATGCTTGGCTGAAGCCTCCCATCCTTTCTAGAAGCGCGGTGCTCCTTCCTTGATGCTAGTGAGAATTTTGTATAAAAAGTAGAAGGGAAGATGCTGTAGAGAAATGGCCCGAGTGAACCTTGTCCTCCATAAACTTCTCTCGCTAGGAAGGTCCTTCTGTCTCCTCCCTGTCGTTCTGCTGTACACCGTTTCACAAATGCCATGGTATTTTAAATCTCAAAACTCTCTCTGCTTCATTAAGCAGCACACGCTCCTTGTTCTTGTCTTTTAATGCTTTTTAGGGTTTTCTCCAGGACTTTTTGACATTTCTCTAGGATGAAGACTGTTCCTTTAGTCACCTTCGGCTAAAGACGCCTTCAAGAAGAAAGTTGAAATGACCTGGGGAAAATTCCAAACAGCACGGAAGAGGAAAACAAGTATCCCAGCCCTTAGCATGAGGGAGATGCCTCATTTATAGTAGATCCATATTATGTCTTATATATACTTCTGTGAAGCACGTATACACTGGTGTGTGTGCATATATTTATACACACACGCAGATATACTCCATCTGTATACACTTATTTGTGTAATAACATTATAAACAGCACATGCATTCTGCGAGTGCATACATATAATCAATATTATACATATATATAATATCAAAGTTTGAATAAATACTATATATTCCATACTTTTGAAGGAGAGATATTATTGTGGTTTTTATTAAATGTAAGGCTCTGCAACCATAAAAATAAAGCCAACTCTTCGCAAATCAGGCTGGCCCACATCAGTGTTTCTTTGTCCATTTCCCTTTCTGTGGGGTTTTTACCCATCATTTGGAAAATGATGCTTTAAGCAAGAGTCCAGCTTCTCAGAGGGGGGATTCAGACAATTCCTGATTTTGCCCTAAAGGGAACACTGGGACATTTAGAAAAGAAGAGTATCTAATTGGATTGCAAAAATAGGCAGCCTTGGGAAGAATGGTACATTCTGGTATAAATAGAATTTAACCTGTGTTTTGCACCCAGGAATTGCTAAGCACAGCCTTCCCATCAATGAAATCAGAATAAATCCTTGCAAGAAGAGGTGCTTCAACCCATTTTTTTCCCATTGGCAGCATCAGGCAGGATGGGATCTCATTAACCTGACCCAGGACAGCTGATCTCTGAGTCTTTCCTCCTGAATCCGCATGGAGATGTTCATCAGTCAGCAGGAATTTGCTCCTCTCCCCATGCTTATTTGGAGTCCATCAGGCAAAGCCCCTGCAACCTGAGGAGAGCATCACTTTGGGAAGAGACAGGGTTGCCCAGACCCTCCTGCTCACTAGGAGAGATGTTTTTCCTTCCCTTGAACCTCCTCGTGGGAAAGCTTGAGCTCTTGGTGCCTGGGAAAAGGCAAACCGTTGTGCTGTGCAGTTTTTGCCTTGACTATGAAACGGAGGAAATGCCCTTTTTAGCTCTCATCAGTCTTAGTTTGACACGGGCACATTTCATCTGCTTTTCACCACCGCTCACTAAACGGCCGTGCTGAACTCTGCCAAAGGCTGGGTTTGCACAGATCATCCTTTAGAGACCCTTTGGGGCAAAAACAAGATAAAAAAGCAGCATTGGTCCCAGCAGTCCTTATACTTCGGAACTCCCGAGCTTGTAAGCATGTGGAATTGGAAAAATAGCTCTACCTCAAAGCCTGGAGGCTGCTGGAGAAGGTGGGCTGTTGTTCTGCTGGGGAATTTTGCTGCAGGGTGTAGCTGAGCTTGCTGCCCAGTACAGCAGTGCCCGAAAACCCTTCTCCCGGTGCCAGAGCAGAGCCCTGGGCAGGGCAGAGCCTCCAGAGCCTGGTGCTTTGCACCTTCTGAATGGTGCCAAGAGCTGGGGAACTGATGGGAGCATTTGGCCTGGGGGCGTTTTGAGGAAATGAGGTGAAAAAAAAAGTCATCAGTGAAAGGTCCTGCTGAGACACATCTTTGCATTGGTGCGGTCAGCGTGTGAGAGAGGGAGGGAGAGGGGAAGGCAGAGGCTTGGCGGGGGGGAAATGTGGTCCTGTGTGTCCCGGCATTTCACAGGGCTCCGGGGCAGGGTCTGTGCAGAACCAGCTTTGGAAAAGCCAGATATTTACATCATAAGAAAATTTGCTTTGGTTTACCTTTGGTTTGTCTCTCAGCCCAAGGCAGGATGGGGTCGAGCAGCTTTTTCGGAGACCTGGGGATGAAATGGCCATGACCCCCCACTACAGCACATCCTGAGAGTAAGGGTTTTGGGGCAAAAGGTGTCCTGGTGGGCTTTGAATGAGGCTGGGTGACACCGGGCAGCAGCAGGGACATCTTCCCAGCTAAACCCCTATGTGTGTGTGCCCCTAAGGCCAGGTAAGTGCCTGCCTACCAAAAGAAGCCAGCCTCAGCCACGCAGGGATCTCGGGCTGCTCAGGTATTCAGGGCTGGTCATGAAGATGCCCCGGTTCTCTCCTCAGTCCCCAGCACAGAATCCCAAACCTCCCTCCTAAAGCCGACGGGGAGAGCAACCTCCCGCACCCCCTGCAAGCCAGTGCAGGTACCTAGCACGCTTTTAAGACGGATGTCTCTAACTCCATCCCTTCTGGTTCCTTCNCAAGCAGCTTTTTTGGGGACCTGGAGATGAAATGGCCATGACCCCCCCCACAGCACATCCCAAGAGTAAGAAGGGTTTTGGGGCATTGACTGGAGCAAAAGGCGTCCTGGTGGGCTTTGAATGAGGCTGGGTGACACCGGGCAGCAGCAGGGACATCTTCCCAGCTAAACCCCTATGTGTGTGTGCCCCTAAGGCCAGGTAAGTGCCTGCCTACCAAAAGAAGCCAGCCTCAGCCACGCAGGGATCTCGGGCTGCTCAGGTATTCAGGGCTGGTCATGAAGATGCCCCGGTTCTCTCCTCAGTCCCCAGCACAGAATCCCAAACCTCCCTCCTAAAGCCGACGGGGAGAGCAACCTCCTGCACCCCCTGCAAGCCAGTGCAGGTACCTAGCACGCTTTTAAGACGGATGTCTCTAACTCCATCCCTTCTGGTTCCTTCCTCCCCGGGGGATTAATCACTCTGAAAGGTCCTCACTACCCTCAGGGCGAGGGCAGAAAAGTGGAATTTGGGAATGCATCGCCAAAGTGGATGCATTCCTGCCCTGACCCGGGGCAGGGGGCTGAGCATCAGATTGCAACCGGAGTGTAAACGTAGCCTCTTTGCTTGCTGAACCGAGCAGAGGAAACCCTTGGAAACCCCTACAGCTCCCCGAAGAAGTTCAAAGCTCTTAAACCAGGATCTGGTCTGATCTGATTTTTTTCTCAGTCTCATCTAGCCCATTCTTTGGTGCAGTGACCGGGGGAAAGGCTACTGGGGATTTTCACATCATGCAGACTGAAAAAAAACCCAAAACACCCACGTGCAACCCACCCTCTGTCTTTCTCTCTCTGTTTCAGTCCCAGCCATGCCATCCCTCTTTATCAAAGTCATTAACAGCACCGCCGTCCAGGCTACGTGGGAGCCCTCCATCAAACTGGGCCAGCACGAAGGCTTCAAGCTGTATTACCGCAAGGTCCACCTCTCCCAGTACATGGGGCCGGTGCTACTGCCCAGCAACGTAACGGCGTACAACATTACCCACCTGGGTGAGTACAGAGACACCCTGATCCCCCTCCCCTCCTGCCCCTGGGAGAGCCTGTCCTCATGGGAGAGCTCTGCTGTGCTGCACAGCCACTAAATGGGAGATGCTGCAGCTCTCCCCCAGGCTTTGGGGGTGCTCTCCCCGAGGCAGGTACTCCTTTGCAGCATCTTGCCTGTGTTGGGTAAGATGTGTGTTGCCTGAACGAGCATCACTCGGGGAGATAACGTTAGTGATTAAACCTGAAACGGCCTTCTTGTGTCTCCATCGAAACAGACGCGTCGGTGGTGTATGAGGTCAAGCTCCTCGCCTACAACCAGCACGGGGACGGAAATTCAACTGTCCGCTTCGTGTCCCTGAGGGAGACTGTGGAGAGGACAGGTGAGACAGGACGTCGGTCTCGGTGGTGGTTTGTGAAAACTGCTTCACAGGAAGGTGGTGAGGCCTCTCCCAGACACATCCCCCAGGCACTGGGGCTCTATTCCCCCATCTCACTTCCAGCCACTCATTCATTTTCAGCGTCACAAATAACGATGAGGCAAAACTCTGCAGGGCTGGGACCTCCTGGTGCTGGTAGGGGTGGCTTCCCTGCCACGTGGCTTGCACCATCCCTGTTGGCCCTCGTTAGCATTAATGAGCCCACACCTCTTTGCAGCATTGATCAACCTGGTGACTTTTTCACCAAGGAGGGGGAGGAGACAACCCAAACGCTCCTGTAATTGCCAGTTTTGTTCCTTAAGCTCCAGCCAGAGGTGAGGCCATGAACATGAACAAAACCTCCATGCTTAAGCTAAGAGCTGCCATCCTCGAGTGCGATGTGGTACACGGAGCATCTCTGGAGCATTCCTGGAGCTCTCCAGGAGCTCTCCTGGATATTTTACTGGCGCTGGGAAGGGAGGATGCATGGCTTTGGAAAGAGGGCCTGCAGAGCACGAGCACTGCATTATGTGGCAGAAAAGGGGAAATCTCTAGAGGGAATCTAACTGATCACACCTTTCGTATTCATCTATGTGTAAAAAAACATCCTACTGCTCTTGGAAGCCTTTTAAGCCTTCCAGGGGGAATAGCTTCAAGAGACAGTTATTACTCCTCTGTCTGTGCTGGAGTAAATACTAATCTTGTTGGCTGCTCGGTGCTTTTCATCAGGTATCTGCATGCTCTGCCTTGGTGGCCGCCTCTCACCTCCCACCTCAGACACAGGGTTTGCAAGACTTAACATTGGAGTCTTTTCTGGTCATTAACTGTGTCTAATAACAGCAGCCTGGGTAATGGGGCTGGCTCCCTACGGACCTAGCAGAGGTCCTGTGCTTGCTGTGCCTGCCTTCCTACAGTACCAGGAGCTGGCAGGCAGTGACACCCCCTGTCCAGACTCCCATCCCGCTCTCTTCTTCCCCTTCCACAGCTCCCAGTGCTGCCCAGGCTCCTGCTTTTGCGCTGGGCTCCCCAAAAGCTGGAGGAGCAACAGGCAAACAGCACCACTGACCTCCCCCCTACCTTTTCTTCCAGCAGTGCTGAATCCCCCTTGTGACTGCATGAAGGACGAGCAGAACAATAAAACCTCCACGACCGGCATCATCATTGGGATCCACATCGGCGTCACATGCATCATCTTCTGCGTCCTCTTCCTCATGTTTGGGTACAGAGGAAGGTAGGGGTTGCTCGTGCCTCAGCTCAAGGGGGGGAGATGGGCCCCTAACATCATGTGGGTGTCCCCGCAGGGGTCTCACCCCCCCAGTGTGATGATGGGCTGTTTCCCGTGCGCGTCTGGGGATGTGTGTCCTGTGGTGTGTGATTGCACAGCCCGGCTCCCGTGAGCACCAGGTGCTGTTTGCAGCACAGCTCCTGCTCCCCAGGAGCCCAGACCCAGCCAGCTTCTCTGAATACACCCCATCAGCTCTGCTCCCCATGGAGGGAGCTGGTGCTTCCCAGGAGCATCACTATTTCAGCTCTGGCAAGCCCCGATCCTCCCTGTAAACCAAAAGCCCTTTCACAGCAAGGAGAAGAGCCATGACTTCATAGGAGGGATTTAAGGAGTGAAGGAACAAGGATATGCCAGGCTCAGGCTTGGGGGAAGGAAGTTGGGGGGGGGAAGCACCGACTTTACTCACCCTCGGGCCCCGTCTCTTTATTTTTCAGGCTGTTGATGTGCAAAAACGTGCAGGAGCAGCTGTCCACCCCGCAGATCCCCAGGAGCCAGCGCAGTGCCACGGGCCTCGTCCTGAACGGAGCCGCTCGCAGGGACAGGGACGACCGGGACCTGAATGGAAAGCAGCTGGATATGAACGAGCTGGAGAGGTTATTCCCAGCATCTCCATCCCAGGAGCAGCAGGACAAGGGAAGAACGGTAAGTCCAGCGGGATGGGAGCATGCCTGGGAAACGCAGCTGCAGCTGCATGTCTAAGAGCATCTAAGGTGACCTGCCACCATCATTGCACTGTCCCCTTCTCTCTCTCCAGGTGGCTCACAGCCCACCAACAGCCCACGACGACACCCAGCTATCCACACTCCCTCTGGATGAGTTCAGTGTCATCGAGGAGCAGCCAGACCCCCTCCCGAAAAGCCCCCGCGGGGGCAGCCCCACAGCTCCGGCTCCTGAACACGGTCCCACCAATGAAGGATAAAACTCACCAAGACTCGAACCCTCTTGTAGGAGTTACCAGAAACCAAACCCGCGGCTGGTGATGTCTTTACAACGAGTCGTCAATCTCAGGTCAATTGAAGATTTCTACAGTCTGATTGTTATTTTTTTGTTTTGCTTTATTTTTATATATATATATAAATATATATATATGTATACAGCCTTTTGGAAACTCTGTGAAGTTTATCTTTCTGACCTCTCTCGGGCCTCTTGGTGTGTTCCTTCCGACGATGGCTTTATCGAGACCGGTCACGATGAATTTTCCCCACAGCTGCTAAGTAAAAGACTCCTTGGCAGAGTTTGGCAAACTTTCCCTCTCTGACAGACTGGGGATACGGTGGAGCCTCCTTCTCTTGGCATCCCAGACTTTTTCCTCATCAGCAGCTTTAGGACTACTTTTTGGATCTATTTTTTATTTCCAGAAGACTGGATTCGGAGAAATCCTTTTAACTTGACTCCAAAAATTGAGGCCCAGGGAGGCCGCCTCTCCATGGATTTGATGATTTTGTACACTTTCTCTATTTCTCAGGATACTTTTTTTGCTGATTGACTCGAAATAACAAGAAAAAAAAAAGAAAAAAAAAAAAAAAGAGTGTGTGTGTCAAAGGATGCCTGCCTGAGGGCTACTGAAAGACTTGGACAGACAACCCGAGTGAACTCAGAACCTACCTCAACCGGAATGAATGTCTTCTGGGAAGCAGAAATACCTGCGTCTTCCTTCGTGTTCAAAAAAAGAAGTAGTGTAGCACTTGGTCAGTACAAGCTTGGTCCTACCTCAGCCGTCACGCTCTGTACCTGCCGCCTTGGTGGTTTTGTTGTCGTCCTTCCCATGTAAAGCACTTCCAAACCTTGAAAGCAATGGTCTACCTCAAGCGTGATAGAAACTTGTGTGTGAGAGAGAGTGTGTGTGTGTGTGTGTGTGTGTGTGTCCTCTCCTCTCCCTCAATTCCTGCCTCTCCCACCCAGCCCCGCACGAAGCAAGATGCTTCGCTAGTGTTATGAGCTTTACTTTTAGGCATGTAGTGGGGCTCTGGTATGATTTTTTTGCGTGGCAGAGATTTGTGACATTTTTTTTTTACTTTAAAGACTGTTGGGGCCGTTACAGGCACGTGGCTCGATGCCCTGTGGCTCGCTGGCACCGTTGCTCTTGCAGGGCCAAATTCGGCGGTGGTGGTGGTGGTGGCTGCCTTGGTCCATCCCAGGCGTATTCAGGATACACCTCCCCAAGGCTGATTCCCCACAGGATGATTTATGGCACGTGCTGACACAAGCAGCAGCCCCCTGGGAGGTGGGAACCTGGTCATCACGGTCTTGTCCCTTCAAAGCCCACCCTGCCATCAGGAGCACCTATGAAGAAACCCTAATACAGCACTTCCCAAACCCCTTGAGATGCTACTGAGCTGCTCCCAGCTCCTCCAGCATATCTCCAGCTCCCTGGGGCTCATCCCAGGGTGGGCAGGAGTGGCCAAAGGGTGATCTGAGCCAAAAAAGGCCTCACTTCCCTGGGAGGGATGAGGCGTGGAGGGCTCCCGGGCGATGATGCGGAGCAGGACCCTGTGCTGGAGGATGCTGGTGGCTGCCAGCAGCCACCCTTTCCCCATGCCCAGCGTGGGCAGAGCAGCTCCCAACACCAAAGAGAGGTTTTGTGTGTGACCCCAATCCTCCAGGGACCAACCACCATCGTTTTTGAGTTGTCCTGGCATGGTGCAGCCTCATGAATTGGTGTGTGACCAGTGTTGTCCATGGGGTGAGGTGGGGGGCACGCATAGGGACAGGGACATTGGCCAGCCCTTTCCCTGCCCCGTGTGTTGGTTAAAACCAGGTGAATGTGAAGGTTTGAACTCTTTGTGTAGGTGGTGGTAAATCAAACGGCACCCAATTTGCAAGGAAAAGCAAAAGGAATCAGGAAAAGAAAGGAGTTTAAGTTAAAAAAAAAAAGAAATTGTATTTTTTTAAATGGTACCAGTGGGAGAGTCCCTTGTGTCAGAAAGATCCCCCGTCACCTTTCCATCTGGGAATGGGATGCTACCGGTAATTGTGTAAATACTACAATACACGTGACGATAAGGCAAACATCTCTTACCCTGCGCCGTGTCCTGGTGCTGGGCTGGCTTCGCTGTGAGCAGGACTCTCTCCTTCCAAATCGTCCAGCTTGGCCCAAGCAGATGGAACGGCATTGACCTTGAGAGCAAGGAGCTCTTGAGGCTCAGTGTTCGTGGCCGTCGCCTGTTAAAATTCCTCCTGTAGACACCTTGCAGGACAGAAAAAATGTGAAGGGTTAAACTTATGTGTTAAACCCCCCAAAGAGCCTCT
Organism: Tringa tobata; assembly: GCA_033628505.1. NCBI lineage: Eukaryota > Metazoa > Chordata > Aves > Charadriiformes > Scolopacidae > Tringa > Tringa tobata. The sequence continues at coordinate 1,579,630 of JAHREE010000293.1, forward strand.
CCCCACCCCACCAAAGAGGCTCAACGGGCCGTTAGACCGATTCCTGCTCACACCTACCACGCTCCCTCCCGTGTGATGCTGGACCTGGAGCCAGCCTGGGAAGGGACCATGGTGGGGACAGCAGTGGTGGCACCACGCGAGACCGGTAGCACAGCTCATCGTGGGAGCCGGAGGATGCCGGGGCTTGGAAAGGGCAGGGGGGGGAGGAGGAGATGCCAAACGGTTGAGTTATAACCTCATATCAAAGAAATCCCCATCTCCTCCTGCCACCCTGATCCCGCTCCCGCCCAGCTTTGCTTTTTATTGCTTTTTTTTTTTTTTTTTTAATGTGTGTAACGCCGACGTTCACATTGAATAAGTACTGTTGCCAAAGTGAACACAGAATTTAGACTAGCTTTCAGCTCAGACTTCCTGGAGCTGTGAACATGCTATTAATTTAATATCATATTATTGTGATATTGTAATAGTAACAAGTATTTGTCACTACTTCCTTTTATTAAAGGGAAATGCTGTGCCATTTGACTAGTTGAAATACGATAGTATGTCAAGAATAGAGCTTTTTCTTTTTTTTTTTTTAAATAATTATGCAGAAATGTAATGGCTTAAACCAATGCAGATTGTGTGTTGGTTTGAGATGGTTGAAGATGGATGTGAATCTTTAAAGACTATTTTTTAGATGTTTAGCTTTTCCTCTTTTTTGGGGTTTCTTTTCTGCTCTCGTCAATCCGTACCCTTGGGACCTAACTGAGATGGTTGCAGCAGGTCAGCCCCTGGAGGTCCAAGAGGCTGAAGTCCGGAGATCCAGCAGGAGAACATGGTCTTCCCTGAATTATCCATGCCTCCCGAGTCCACCAAACTGGGCAAAAAAACCCCTCTTGCAATGGCACGTTCTGGCTTTGTGCTGTGGCCTTCCCTTCGCCCTGATAATTCATTTATACACCTCAAACATATAAGCAAGAGCTTTTTCCCCCCCTTCCCCCGGCCTTTTCTTCACGGGAGGAATCAGAGTTTTATCTGGATAACAGGCAGGTGTTGGACCCGGTGCAAGCCTCTGGCAACCACCCATGTTTGGGGTAGGATTCTCATCCTCTAGCATTTTTCCAAGCAAATAATTCCACTAATTCAACTTGCTGCCTTTTCTGGGCAAATCCAAAAAAAAAACCCAAAACAAACAACCTCTTGCTTTTCTTTCTTTTCTGGCTGTGGTGAGATGAAATTACAGCAAGGAATAAAGTACCCAAAAGCTGATTTTTTTATTTTTATTTTTTTTTCGTAACCCATAATGGGCACAACCTATTCTTGGAGCTCTCAAGTTTACCAGAGATGGCTGCTACCTCAGGGATAGTATCCACATTGTCTTTAGTTGAACAGGGAATAGTTTTATGCTGTGACAGGGTATTTTTCACGCTGTTGGATTCAGGTATTTATTTGTCTACCGTATCTTTCTTCTTCTTCTTCCTTGTTTTGTAAAGACGCTGAAATATTTAAGTGCTGGACCAGTTTGGGAATTTTAAAGCTTCCACCCAAAATTATAGCAAGGGACTGTACATTTTAAGTTGGCAATAAAAGAGGAGAGAAACTACGAAGCGTTGTCGCTTCTGGATGGTGAAGGGGAGGTTTTTGCTGCCCGTGAGGGTGTTTCTCCGGGACAACCACCCCACGGCATTTCGGGGAGGAGGGGGAAATCGGTGCGGTGCCTGAGCCCCCTCTGAGCTGACTGACAGCCCTTGAGTCTGGGAAGATCGGTTTAAAAAAAGGAAATTAAAAGCTTATAAAAATAAACGGCAGCAGCGCGGGGGGAGCTACTTACTTACTTCATCTGTTCAAACAGCCTTTGGAAATCCATCCCTCCCCGTGCTGCGCCTGCCAGGGCACAGTAAAGATCCTATCTGGCAACTCGATGCCTGCTCATTTATTTCCCTCGCCCGCCAAATTAAAAAAAAAAAAAAAAAAAAAGGGAAAGGAAAGGAAAGTGAAGGAAAGACGCTGTGGGCTGGAGCCGTGGGCAGGGAGATGCTGGTGTGGGGCCGTGGCACCGAAACCCACCGTAAGGCTGGAAAATCAGTGAAATGGCTCCGGGTCTTCTCCCAGAGCAGAGCCCGAGCTTCAGCATCCGGTAACAAGAAGGGACGGGGCCGGTGCAAAGCCCAGCGAGTCGGGGGAAAAGCCCGATTTCACGGGGCTTTGGGTCAGGGTCTTACTTACAAAGCAAAGAGGGATTTTTTTATTTTGATTTTTTTTTTTTTTTACTTTGATCATATTTCCATCATGTAAACTTGCAATATCTTTGCGTTTGTAATAAAGTAATAATAAAGACGATGCTAAACCTTTGTCCCAGTCCTCCTCGGGAATCAGCTGTTAAAGAGTAATATTAAAAACCCAAATTGCAAAGCACTTTTCTACTGTTTATTTCCCTCCTTTCTTACTTTGAACTGTCTTGATCTTTGAAATCCCACTGATCCTACGATTGTTAGCTCTGTATAAAAAAAAAAAAAAAATAAAATAAAACCCAGTTTTTTTGTAGTTTGCGCTGTTTAGATTTTAGCCTGTGGCTACTTGTACAAGAAAAATAAAGCTAGAATAAATGAGCTCGAGCGGTTCAGCCTGAGTGGTGCTTTCTTCATGCGGAGGGCTGGAAAGAGCAGCTTCCAAAATGCAGTTTTTAAGGGCTGAGGAGGTTTTGGGGGGTTTTCTTGCTGCTTTGCTCATAAACCTTGGGCCAAGCCACCAGCAGAGGCGGCTGGAGCATCAGGGGCTGTTGGTGGCTCTTTGGCAGCTGGGGGGGTGGCCAAGGCGAGGACCTGCGGGGTCTCGGTGTGATACCTCGTGCTTGGAGGTGCAAATTAATTTCCAATTAATCTTGGCTCTTGCTCAGCTATTGCTGCCGCCTGC
>JAHREE010000293.1:1597409-1616045 GCA_033628505.1 Tringa tobata
GATAGGACAAGAGAAAATGGCCTCAAGTTGTGCCAGGGGAGGTTCAGATTGGATATTAGGGAAAATTTCTTCCCTGGCAGGGTTATCAAGCATCGGAACGGGCTGCCCAGGAAAGTGGTTGAGTCACCATCCCTGGAGGTATTGAAAGGACGTGTGTATGTGGTGCTGAGGGACATGGTTTAGTGGTGGACCTGGCAGTGCTGGGATTACGGTTGGACTCAATGATCTTAAAGGACTTTTCCAACCTAAATTATTCTATAATTCTACGATCCCAGCCCCGTGGGACTTCCCTGCTCGGCTTCATGCAGGAGGTACATGGAAGAAAACCAGGGAAATGCCCCAGTTCTTGCTGCCACTGGTTTCACAAGCCATCATCTCGCCACATCCGTGAGGACAGCGCTTGTGAGCACACACGATGTCCCAGCTCGTGCCACGGTGAGAGGTCCCCTTAAGCCTGTGTGCATCACCTCACAGACCAGGCTCAGTTTTGGTGGTGAAAAAACCCAGGGAAAAAAAAATCTGCTTCCAGCAGTGTTTTTCACCTCCCCCCCTGGAGCTTAGCTCACACTGATCCATGGAGGTGGATTTAAAGCTTCCTGAGCAGCGTGCTTAAATGGCCAATTTGACCAGAAAATGTGCTTGATTCACAAGCGCTGGCTGCGTTTCTCCAGCGCTGAGAAATCACCGCTGTATTTCATTATTGTTACTAATTGCTATAAAGTATTATGGGGAGGCGATGGCACAGGCGGAAAGAAATATATACCATTTGCAGTATATTGACCCTGGAGAAAATTTCCCAAGCTTGCTTAAGGGTGCAGAAATTGGTGCTTGGTGCAAATAAATGAGCAAAAGCGCTTTCTGAAGGAATTAGCGCATGGCACAAGCAAATTGCAGCAATTGTCTCCCTCCTTTCTAAGTGCTGAATTGCCTCTATAATTCCCCATCATTTAGCTGCATAAATCTTGCACAAATAAACCGGCAATTTGCATATGCACAGAAAAGAAATTATAGAAACAGGAGGAAAGAAGTTATATTTTTCCTTCTCGAGCTGGAAATAAATATGCATTGCTTACTGCCTAAGCTGTGTTTGGCCCAGCTCGGGAATAAAAATTTAGGAAACCCTTTAATTTTCAATAATAAATACATATCAGAGGATGAAAAAAATAAATAAATTTGTGGCATATGGAAGCCCACGGTTGCCGTGGCGGAGCTGTGTGTGCGTGAGGAGGAGGATGCAGCCTTAGGGGCGATGCTGATGCCCTTCGTGGCTGTGGGCGAGGGATGCAGCTCGCCGTGGGGTAGCCCAGCCCCACGGCTGGTGGGAAGAGCGATGCTGGTGGCACGAGGGCAGATGCCTCCGGTGTGGTTTGATCCAGCCCTCACTGGAATAAACGGAGAGGCTTTGCGGCAAGCAAACGCCTCTGGAAGGCAGCAGACCTTTACGAATCCTCCCGATTCTCAGTCCATGAAATGCGTAGAAATCGTCGCGATTTCTACAGAGGACTCTGAGGTCTTCACTACGACAAAAAGCCCAGAAATAATCAAATTATATCTCTAAATTATCAAGCCATAACGCACCAGCTGGCCTTGTACCCCATGGGTGGAAGAAGGCACCAGCGGGCAGGGAGCGACTCCAGTAGCCCCACCGTTCGTCATGGTGGTGGAGGCTTCCCAGAGGAACAAAATAGCTGCTTCTGATTAACTCCCCCTGTGACTGATCTCATTTCGGAATAAGAGGGTGTTATTCCAAAACACCATAATCCTCTTCCAAATTACTTAATCGCATTTGGAATAATGTGCTTTTCTTCCAAAACATTCATATAGGGGAAAAAAATCGGGGGTGAAAAAAAAATAAATCAATCAGAAGCAGCCCTTTGGAACAGCATCTCATGCAGGATAGCTCTCCGTGGGGACACACGACACTCTGTGGGTTTACAAAGATTTAATAAATGGCTGTTTGTAGGAATTCCTGCAGGCTGGGAGAGCGGCACGACCAAGAGGCACACGGCATCTCCTCCTCCCCCACTTTGTCTCCAAAGCTATGGACCTCCATATTTTTTAGTGTTGGCACTTCAGGCACCCTCCCATGTCCCCGCTGGTCCCTATGCACCATGGAATGTGGCACCTCTCCATGCCAGGTGGCTGGAGCCTTGCTGCAAACCCACCGCTCAGGGATGAGTGAGTCAGGCCGAGTTGGAAAGCTAAAAGAATGCGACGATTCAGCCTTGGAGATGAAATGAATTATGCTTCTTTAAAGTAAAAGATCTTTGGAGAGCAGGAAAATTCAATTCAACCTAGTCATCTTCACCAAAGCTGCTCATTAGCAGTTTTAGTTGGTATAATAACAGTAATGCTGCTTGCAAAATAAACGCCCCTGGTTTGGAGATCTCTCCAGTTTGGAAGGTCACCACTGGAGTGATGTTCATCACCCTGCTCAGACCGTGGCGGCTTCAGACAAAAGGGATGTCTAAGCTCCATGGCACTGGTTGAAAACTGGAGAAAGACTTTATTTCAAAGGGTCCTCCTGCATCACCTGCTGCACCAGGTCCTCTTGGTTTCACCAGAACAAAGTGGCGTTTCATTTAACCTCCCCTCTCCCCAAAATCCAACTGCCAACTATGGTGGTGCCACCCGGGAAGACCCAGCGTGTCCCCCCAGGAGAAGTTGTCACCAATGCTCATTGCCTCCCATCCCACAGCCCATCTCTCTCTCTCTCTTTCTTTTGCATCTCCCACACCACCGGGGCAGGAAGAACCTCATGTCAGGGAGGAGGAACGAACAGCAGCCCGGGATGAAAGCACGAGCTCTCGCATCTTTCATCCATTAACTAATCATTCCTCCTGTACGCCACATGTGCCGATTCATCATACGTGATCAATACCTTCCTTGAGGCCCCAGGATGATGAACGTCTCTGCTGATATTCAAAAGACCCTGAGAGAACGGGGGCAGCTCCCCCAGGCACAGGTCAAAGAGCCAAGACTGAAGCGCTGTGTAAGATGATACCTGGTCCCAAGATCTCTCCATAAAGCACAAAGAAATATTTTTGGCTAGAAAGCTTCTCCAGCAACATGAGGGAAGATCTGAGATCCTGCAGAGGCTGGAAGCTGATGCTGGACCGAGATTTGGTGTACCAGGGTGGAGCAAAAAGCTGTGACACCCACCTGCAATAGGGAAATGTGGTCTCCCATCCCATGCTCTTGCTCTGATCTTAGTGGCATCTCACTGCATCACTTTGGGTGCAGTTAGAGATGGAGTCAGAGACTGTGATCTCCATTCTCGTGTGTTTGTGTAGACTACAAGCCCTCCTGCATGGCTCCTCTCTTTGGGGCACTCCCTCGCTCAATCCTGTGCCTGGCCTGAGCTCAGACAATGAGTCTGTGGCAGGGTAAGGACCAACTCTCAGCCTCTCCAAGTCATCTAACGTCCATCTCACCAACCCAACAGGACCCAGGGGCTGCCCTCCTCCTTCTGTCTTCAGCCATGGCTCTCTCCTTTGCCAGCTTCCAGCAATGTCAGCAGGAAAATAAACCCCAGTCCCCCTCCACATGCGATGCAAACCGAGCTCAGCACCACGGGCTGCCCGTGGACTACAACACATAGGGTTTACTTTTCTCAGAAAGGGAGGAAAAAAGACAAGTAAAGCAGCATCCCCATCTTCAGACTCTGGAGAAAGTGAAAACCAACCCCTTAAGGCGGCTGTTTGTCTTGCAAAGCTCCACATTTTGCCCCCAAAATGATAATTCAAAGAAATGTTGAGAATGAGGAAAGCTCTTACAGCAGTTGTTTGCGTGATTTAGGTTAAAAATAATTGCTGTCCAGACTTATCTGCCTGACATAAGTAATTAGATAACAGAGTACTTATAAGCTGTCATTTCCTATGAGCATATTTTAACATGGCCTTTATAATTTGACCTTTATATCTGCAGCGGCTTCGTCTGCTCCCTGCTCCTGTGATGGATTTATTTTTGAGGGTCGGACGCGTGCTTGCCAGTCCTCGGGCCAGGGTGCCGCGCAGGAGACGTGTTACAGACCCAGTGGTTTCTGCAGCGAGGGGGAGAGACCCTTCTCCCATCTGCTCACGGCTCCGCTGGTGGCCGATGTGCCAGACCAGGACCCTGCTGCAGCTCCACCAAAAATGAATCTACAGGGTTAAATTTATTGTTTGCACCAAGGGAAATTACTGACGGGCACCAGAAAATGTTGGGGAGTATAGGACTGGTGGGACATGGCAACACACCACTGGAGGGGATGGGCCTTATTATATGAGATATATTCATATATCTCAGATATTCATACTTCCCAAGAAAAGTATTCATACTTTTCCCCCCAAAACTGGAGAAGCCTGAGGATTGCTTCTTGTACACCTCAAAGAGCAGGAGATGTGCTTCCTGACTCGTGGGTGAAGCACCTCCTGGCCTCCCAACGTCCAGAGGAGGCCAAAAGCAAAATGCCAAGAAGGAAAAGGATCCAAGAGATGTAGATCACCATCACTATTTTCAGACAGGAACACAGCTACAGGGAGACACTGGTGCCCGTGCACAGCAAACCCTACAGACACACAGTGGGGATGGGAGTCCTTCACGGCTGAACGGCTCTGAGCAAGTGAAAAAACCAAAAATCTAAGACAACATTGACTAGTTACTTTCCTTTTTTATGAATCCCAGACTTGGGTAGGCTCCCTCTTCCCGTCGACATCCCTTGAGAGGCAATTTCACTTTGCTGGAGTTGTCAGACTTCTAAAATAAGAGATTTAATTTCTTACACCTCACTCAATATTTTTTATCAAAGCTATGTACTTTTTAAAAAAACATTTTCAAACTCCCCTCAAGACTGATGGATTTGTGTTTCTTTTATTGTCATAACTTTCCTTAATGACATAAAGACCCTAAATTTGAAGACTAAGCAGGGATTGCTAAAAAAGTTTGTATTTATTGCAGTGGTGTCTGGGAGGCTGGTGCTGACATGGTATTTCCTTGCATCTTAAAAATCTACCTGTTGACCAAGAGGGATGAACCTGCTATGGGAAACCAGCCAATACATTGCAGATTCAAAAATAAATTCTCTATTTATTAGTTGTGCCTCTAAGAGGAGGCACCAAAAGGTTAAAACAAGCCCCCCAAGATTAAAGACTAAACCACAGGAGAAACCCAGGCTGAAACCCACCACACAAAGGGCTCCAAGGCTTTCATGTCTGAGGAGGTGTAGTAATGCAAAATATTGTTATTAATAATAAAGTCCTGATTTAAGCAGGGTACAAAACTGTGCTTCAAGGAAACGTGGATCCTAATAACCTTTTCTGGTTCCCTGGAGCCTGACCTCCATCGTGTATTATTAAGCTTTCTCTCTGCGAGGCTCCTCTTTAATCCCAGGCATAGGAAGACCTGAGTATCTTTAAAGACAGAGGTGGTTTTTATCCAAGTTAGGGATGTTTGTTAGGGATTTTATTTATTCACGGGAAATCAGCAGCGCTGTGTTACCACATTTTTCTATGAAGGGAAAAAAGGCAACGTGTTATTAACTCAAGAGCAAGAAGGCCACCAAGCACCCATCAATACCACCATCCTTTTTCCTCACAAACCAAGAAGTCAAGCAAAGATGTTTGCACACACGGTTTTTGATGGCTGATGATGCTGCACCCAGGTATGAGACAGGCACCAACCAGCCTTGCCCTGCCCATGCTCAGCGTCTCCACATGGTCACTGCTAAATGTGCTTTGCATCAGGTTCCCCTGATAGGAGTCAGAACACCCACTCGACTCCCACCGGGGCTTACCTCCCCGTTTGGCCACCGAGATGCTTTTCACAGGGTTTACAGCGGCACCTCTGGGTCATAGAATCATAGAATCATCTAGGTTGGAAGAGACCCTTGGGATCATCGAGTCCAACCATCTACCCTCCTGTACAAAGTCCTCCCCTACACCATATCCCTCAGCACCACATCTAATTGTCTCTTAAACACATCCAGGGATGGTGACTCAACCACCTCCCTGGGCAGCCTATTCCAATGCCCAACCACTCTTTCCCTGAAGAATTCTTTCCTAATGTTTAGTCTAAACCTACCCTGTTGGAGCTTGAAGCCATGAATATCTCTATTTTACAAAACCTGAAAGCTTTAGAGAGCTCTGTTCCTCTCGTCACGCAGATAAAGTAGGTACTGGGGCCAAAGTTATTCTGGGAGAAGGACACATAGACTAAGAGGTCTTCTTCTGTAGGGGACCAGGTTGAAAATCCTGGCAGCTGCCACCCAGGTACTCTTCCTGCTGGGATTCCCCAAATTATGAAGCAAAACAATAAAGCTGAACCTTCTCTCCGGCTAGCAATGATGGGAGCTCTCCTGTCCAGCTCCTCAGGCACACCACACCTTTGGGACATGTGGAAAACCCACCGGGGCAATTCATCCCTCAACACAGACAGGACTTTGACTGAAAAGATGCTGTGTCACCCACACAACCAGCCTTCCCACCACCTCTCTCCAGCAAGCCCCCAGTATATTTGCCACGGTTGCCTGCTGGTAGCTCAAGCTGGATTTGATGAGCTGAGAAGGACCGTCAGTCCCATAAAAAAGCCGGGGCTGTGTTAGATCTTCAATGGCTTTCAGAAGTGGTACAGATGGAACCAGCTGCTGCAACATGGAGCTGTTTCCCATCAGGTAGACAAAGCTTAAGGTCTCTTCCGAGTTTGTCAGGAGTTTGTTTCATCTGCGAGTTTGTCTCCTTTCAGGGGAGGCAGAATAGCTCTTAATAGGATTTCAGGACCGGTTTATCTATCAAGGACAAAATCCCACTCTGAGACAATATCACGGAGAGATTATCCCGTGTTCTCTGAAGGAGAGATCACAAGATTATCTTGAAATGAGCCTTGTTTATGTTGAGCTAATGACAGATAATTGGTAACCCCCTTCGCATAGCTGGGTGACCCAGCGAGCGCTCTCGGAAAGTAGAAAAGCAGCAGCCTTTCCAGAGGAAAGGAATCCAAGGTCTGACGTTGGACTCAATCTGAAAGAAAAACTTCTGGAAAGGATCAGGGCAAGGCCATGAATTTATGAAGTAGTTGTTCGGCTGACTCTAATTTTTAAAGCATTATTATCCTTTTAGCAGGGCTGTCGGGTAGATGGAAGCCAGAGCTGGCGTGATGAAGAGCAGCTGAATAGTGATTTGCAGCAATTCCTGCCGTCCACACTTTTTTTTTGGCAGAGCGGCGAGCCAAATCGCCTGTAAACAGCTTATCATAGCCCAAAATGCTGCGAAAGGGGGAATTTCAGGACTTGTGAGGAACGAAGAGGGAGATTGAAAAGGGAAGAGAAACATCAATGGCAAGAACTGAGATGCACCGGCTTTCGAAAGCCCAAAGCCGGAGGGAAGGTGGTGGAAACGTTTGTTTTGAATCCTTGGAGCAAAGCGGGCCCTTCCATCCACATTGACCCAAACGGGGCAAAGCAAAGAGCCATTTCTGCAGACTTAAATGTGCTCCATGTGCCCTTGCAGCAAATCCTCGCCTTTCTCGCCACGCTATCATCTGCATTTCTCCTGCATCTCCCATGTGCAAAAGCAGCTTAGTCGGATGCTGCATCTCTCTAACCTTCCAGGCACCCAGATGCCACCTTCCAAGTAATGCAATCAAAACAATCCAGCTAAAAGCATTTCATCTGGCCTAGACTGACATGAATTGTTTCTAATAAAACTAAAGCTCTGTGGGACAACTAATGGGTGCTTATTAGTACAGGCAATGGACTATTCAATCAACCATATAGGGAAACTAATAGGGATTGATGGCCAAAATACAAGATGAGGACTTACCTCTTTAAATAAATAGCTGATGGGCGGGTGATCGGATTAATCTTAGGTTTCTATGGGGAAAGTTTATACCTAGCTAATAAAGAGAAAAAACAAAACGTGGGGAAAAAAGCATCACTGGCTCCCTGGAGGTTTTAACGTTATTGCTTTTGCAGCCATGGCAGCAGGTGGGTTTCCAGGGACACCCATCTTTCCAAACAGCACTGGTTTGGGAGAGGGGTAGCAGGTGGGGTAACCCAGACGGTGCAAGAAAGCAGCTGGAGGACCTCTTCTGGCTTTTTTTAGATCTCTGACTGTTGTTTTCATCTTTGCTTGCAAGAGTCCTGGGAGTCACTACCGCAACCTGTGCACGGGAATTGTGAGCAGCAGGCTCCGGAGGTGTGCTGGCACACAGCGAGCTGCAAGGGCAGCCTGGGGAGCCTTGTTTCAAGGGCAGCCTCCCTTCATTTCAGAAGTCACAGCCTGGTGTGAACAGTCCGGGAGTGGGGCAACACCCCTGTCCAGGCAGCACTTTTAATTTGCTTCCTGGGCTGCAGTGGTTTGCACCAAATCTCAGAGCTTGGTTGGTTCTCTCCAACTCATCCAGACATCCCACATCTAACCTGGAAAGCCCCTGAGCGCCCTGGAGGCTGCAGAGCACACCAGAAACACCCTGCGTGTCCCTCTTCTGCTTTATTCTTCTCTGAGCATCACCCACATCTTCCCCTGGGGAGAGGGTTCAGGTCTGGATGAAGTTTTGCACTCGCTCACTATGGCCCTTTGTTTTAACCATTTTGCAGACAATCCTAATTCTTCCTGCTTCATCTCCTCCCTTTAGCAAAGGTTTCCCAAGATTTTTCCAAAACCCAAGACTTTTCTCCTTTTGTCCTTGAGCTGATGGAGAAGCGGAGTGATTTGCAGAGCTGAAGGAAGGGCACGTGCACCTCTGGAGCTTGCAAGTCACTCTTGCCCTGCAGCAAACTGTTCCTTGATCTCCACCCTCCTGTTTCCTTCCCTTTGAAAGGCCTCCGGCCGGATCACAGATGGCAATTCCTATGTGACAGATCCTAATGTCATTATTGACGACAGACCAGATGTCCAGGGAGGCCTATTGCTCCTTTTAATCCAAAATTCATCAAGAGCTTCACCTTTGTAGTTTAGGGTGAGTGTAAAGGTATCTTCACGGGAAGGAGGGGGGAACACACACTTTTTTTCCCTCTTCCATCATTTTTCCTTTGAGGAGGTGGGAGCTCCGCACAGCGTGGCTGAGAGTGACTAAACCCGACACCAAAGGGGTCCTGCTCTGAATAGCAGCATCAGTAAAATGCTGCAAAAATCTCTCTTGGACTTTACCAGGACACAGGAGGGGGGTATGGTTTGTGTGAGCCTCCAGCCGTCACAGCATATCTCTACACATCTCTTAGGGTACCTAACTCCTAGTCACGAGAAAGAAATAACTCCTATTTTGGGTAACAGAGCAATCCCGACTCCTCATGTATCGTTTTTATCTCCCAATACCCGACAATACCTGGCTGCTCTCAGTTGGACGTAAACCAGACCTAACACTCACTTGCAGACACTGATTATGCCAGAGTGAAACCGCTCAGAGAGAGACCCCATCGACGCCGTCACCCAGCACGTCGTTCCTTCTTTAAATCACACAAATGCAGTCATCGTCGTTGTTGTTGTTGTTGTGAAGGTGGAAACTACTGACCTGGCTCGCTTTGTCTTTGCCTGTCAGCTAAACACGGCACATTTTTCCCGTGGATTAAGTGCCGGAGAGTTCTCCTGCCACGGGGCATGGCAGCGGGATAAAAAGGAAACTACACGGGATCAGCCGTGAGTGGGAGATACACTGTGGACAGCAGCGAGTTAGCACCAGGTGGAAAACCACAGGTGACTTGTTCCCACTAATATTTTAAAGCGAGAGCTCTCCTGCTCGTTATCTCTCTTGGAGACAGAGGGGGGGAAAAAATCCCAACAGCCTTTGTGGCAGCGAAGACAAAGCTCTGCTCGGCGGGAGATGTCCTATACGGCATAATGTATGCCGGGAGCAATCCCGTTGTTTTATGGGCCCGGGTTAGTGTGAAGTGCAAAGCAGGCGTGGGGCTGAAGCTGCATTATTCATGGGGGAGCTTAAATATTTCAGTGTGAGGCTGAGGTAGGGAACAACACAACAGTAGCGTATTGTCCTCTTTCTTCCCCTAAAATCGTTGGGTTTTTTTTAAGAAGGCAAGCGGGGAAGGCTCTTCTCCTCTAAAGGTAATGTTTGCTGACCCATCCCAGGGAAAAGCGGGGTAACGGCAGGGCAAACCCCACGGCCCCTCCGAGGGAGAGGGAACGGCCCCATCGCCTCCCGGCTCCCATGGAAATTTCCATCCTGCCTTTTCGAGGAGGAAAAACTCGGCGCCCGGCATTTATTTTTGGAGATGATTCATCAGTTCTGCTGTGCTGGGAGGGGACAAATCGGCGGGTGGGTGTACAGAGGAGGGAAGTTTCTCGCAGTTTTTCCCCTCGGAAGCGGGAGACTTGTTTCCCCACTGCTCTCCCACCGCTCCCCTGCACACCACTGACTTCACCGGAGGCAATGGGAAGCTGCCTAATAATCCAAAATTGCAATATCTTGGGAAACGTGGTGGTGGGAGAGGAGCAAAGGGAAGAGGCAGGTGAGGAGGCAGAGCTGCCTGCCCCAGCCCTGCCTGCTCGCTCCCTCCACGAAGATGCGCTGCTGCCATCAGCCGGCAAACGGAAACCAGCACAGGGCACCATCCCCTCCCTGGTACCAGGAAAGCTCAACACACACGCCACTTAACACCTCAAAACCTCCTTTTGCTGGTTTCACTCCGAAGAGGCCTCTTTTGGTGCAAAAAATTAAATAAATAAAAAAGACCAGCGCGGCAGATGGGATGCTCAGACACAGGGGGAGGTTGGACCTCTCCGAGCAAAACTCGCTGTGAAGTACCACTTTATCCTCTCAAACGCCACGGAGCTCCTGTGATTCATCATCAGTTCATGGATCTTTCATTTAGATTACTATTTTTTTTTTGTACGTGTTATGGTTTGAGAAACCCACACCAATTTACTGCCGTTTAGACAATTATTCTATCACCCAATGACTCCTCCCCACCCGGGAAGGGGAATCGGGGACAAACAAGGAAACACGAGGGTTGAAATATAAATAGATTTGATAGGATAGGACTAAAAAATTAACGTTAATAACTAAAGAACCAGTATTGACCCTGCCACCAATATAAAAGACACAAGGACTATACTCAGCCCATCCCATCAGCTGGAAGCTGTGCACTCCCAGCAGGGACGATGTGGGACACTGCGAGCGCTGTGAATTCCGGAGGAAGGGAAGGGCTTGGGGGTCTGGCATCAGGGCAAGAAGTTCCTGGACCCCCACCATCAAGAGAGAGAGACACTACGCAGCAAACTTTCTGATTTATATTGAATATGATGTTCATGGTATGAAATAATCCTGTTGGCAGCTTGGGTCAAGTGCCCGGGTCTCACTTCTCTTCATCCCTGCACTTGAGAAGACTCGAAAACACTGAGATGCCACATAGCCTCACTGGACAGAAAGTGAATATTTTCACAAATTCAGACACTAGAGCCCTCTAAAAATACAGTTTTCCCAAGCACTAGAAGAGAAATTAGTCGCCAAACCAGGACATTCTATCATTCACTTTCTAATTTCCAGGTCCCCTCCCTTGCCACCCCCTGCCGAGGCCCCCAGGACCCCACTGTCCCCAGGAGCTGGTGGCACGGAGCTGCCCCTCGCACAGGCCTGTGCCACGGGAAATCGTGTCCACCCTGGGGTTCCCTGACCTCCTGCTGGTCTGATCGGTGCCCACCCCACCGCTCACCACCTGCCCTCACCTCCACAGCAGAAGGCTCGGTGGCCTTCCTGCCATAGGCATCTGTCACATGCTGGTTTGAATCGAGAAAAAAATGCATACAAGCTGATGACAAGGTTTTAATAAGGAGGCCAAAACTGACCACAAAAACGCCACAGGTAGTGGATTAATGTTTTAGGTGCCCAGTCCCCCAGCAGACAGCCTGGGACCTGCTATTTATCCCTGCAGCTCTACTCTGGTGTTGAGAGTCTCCTGCAGAGCAAGGTCTGGCCAAACTTCAGATAACCAGTTACTTCAGATAACACGGTTTTGGCCAGAGCCAACATGAGACTCCAGACCTTTCTCACTTCTGTTTCCCTTTCTGCAAAACACTCCACAAAGATAAATCTTGGCAGCCCTCTCTTGTACGAGATAAAGCAGAACCAGCTCTGCAGCCTGACACAGCTGAGGTGCAATGAAATCCCCCGTTCTGCCCTTTTTGGAACCACCAGACAGAAACTCAAGTGACTTCCCCAACAGCAAGAAACCCCAAGTTCTCACGTTTAATTTCTGTTTCTCTCCCATGTTCCTTCTCAGCTCAGATGGAGGTTCCTAGCCAGAAATTCAGATTTCAGAGCCCGAGAACCTTATGATAGTCCACCATACGTGCTTGCTGTGAGCTCAGTTTATTTGCTAGCTGGTACATGTCCTGTGCCTCCTACGTGGAGTCATTCACATTCAGCCACTTCCAAAATGAAGCTCAACAACTTTCCCTTTGGAATCAGGTGGGGAGACACAAATATTTCTGAGGTGCCAGCCCGTTCTGATTTGTGCTGGTCTCATGGAAAAGCAGTTCTTAAAAAAAATACCCTGGGGTTGTACACAACATTCTCTGTTTGGGGTGTTGGGCAGTGTCACTTGTGGAGGATGGGCAGGGGGGCCATGAGCCCCCTCTGCAACCCCCAGCCCCTGGAGCTGCAAAGCTGCGTGTCCCATATAGGCACCTACAGCTTCCAGGGGCTCCTGGGCATAGACAAGTCCTTGCCATGTCTCTTTGCCTCAGTTGGAGGAGCAGGTGATGGAACAGCATTTATGGTTATCACCACGTTGGCAAGAGCAGGCTGGAAGGGTGAGTTTGGCAAGCTTCAAAGCAGCTTTCACAGAATTATAGGCTGTTGGAGGTTAGAAGAGACCTCTGGAGATCATCTAGTCCAACCCCCTGCCAAAGCAGGTCCACCCAGAGCAGGTCCCACAGGAACGTGTCCCGGCGGGTTTGAATGTCTCCAGAGAAGGAGACTCCACCACCTCTCTGGGCAGCCTCTGCCAGGGCTCTGCCACCCTCAAGGTAAAGAAGTTTTTCCTCATGTTGAGATGGAATTTCCAGCTTTGTGCCACTGTGTCCATTTTTATTGGACAAACACCATCACCTCGTGCCGCAGAATGGCAACAGTAAAGAGCGTTGCATGGAGCTGCCCGTCCTTTGCCAACAAAGGGGTCAGAACAGCACTTTGCCAGGAGACATTGCTGCCTCCAGGACAACTGGGGATGCCCACACCGGCTGGTGCAGGATCCCACCATTTATCTCCTTGGAAAAGCTGCAGAGCTCTCACTGGGGAACTGGGGATGAAGCACTATGTCCCTCCTTCGTCGCAGGAGCTTGGCGGTGGGTGACACCGTCTGGGTGGCTCCGTGGACCCACACTTTCCCTCTTGCTCCCCACACAGGTGCAGAGCAGACACTGGGGGTGCTGCCACCCCTCAAAGCCGCCCCGGAGGCTCGCTCCTGACCTGGCTTGGATGGGAGCCCGTGACCCGGAGGTGAACTGCTCCATATCCCATATCCAGTCTCCCACTGAGTTTATTTTCTAGTGTGGCAGATCAAAGACTGCTGTAAGGAGCAAATCTATCAAAGGCTCAGCACCCTAAGATAGATCCAGCTCACTTTAATGTTTACTTTTAACAAGCACACTCCTTCCTATTGTTTAGAAATTGCTTTAAAATGGGTAATTATCAGATTTCCCCATTAATGGGAAAAATCAGGCAAATATAAATCTTAAAATGTGCTACTCCCTGCACACCGCATGCAGCACATTAGGGAAAAAACAATCTGCGGAGCAAAGCTATTACCAAGTGACCATGTCTCGGCCCAGCAGCTGGTTTTAATTTCAGCTAAAGAACCCTTTTTGCTTCCCCGCAATGCCACCAGCCCCGCTCTTCCCACCACAAAACTCCGGTGTGGGCCTCGCACATCACAGGCTACAGCAACTCAAACGGGGAGAACCGGCGCGTCCGAGACCACGAACACCAGCTCGTTACCTCCTTTCTACACTCTCTAAGCCCAGCTCGTGTCACACGCTGGTTTTTTAAGTCAAGACTAGACTCGCTTTCACGCAGTTGTTCCTGAATTTCACCCGAATAACTGAAAAGAGCTCCTCTGATCGTAAACATAAGCCACCAGAAGCTCCTGGAAAACTGCCATCTGGTAGGAAGTAACTGACGGCACTTTGTATCCTCTGATGTGTCTGGAAGAAGGGAAAACTTCCTTTGTGTAGTGACCTGCACCAAGCCAACCATGGACTCAAATGACTGCTGGAGGCACCACCTTTCAAGTCCTGATATTTTCCTTGTTGCACAAAGAGCAAAAGAATAAGGGAACATGGGCCCCTTGATAAGGGGTCAGTCCCGTGGTTAAGGCAGTCGGGAAATTTGAAGTGAGATTCTGGTCTTCTCCCCAAAAAAGGGCTGGAATCAATCGTATCAAACTCAAACAATCTGAGTTCTCCTACAGATGATGAGTGACTTTGGGTAAACTGTATCCCACGTCTGCTGGGATACTCGTGCCCGTTTTGCTGGGATGTTGCATGAATTACCTGGTATTTGGGAGGCTCTTAAATCCATGTACCCCCCATGTAACTCTTAAATGTGGTCTTGCTTTTAGATCAGAACTACAATAATTCAGAGCCCAGCACATTTTGCTTTTTATTTTCTTATGACTATATGAATTCACCGAGACAAGTGACAGAGAAACGTGATTCATCATATTCATATGACTATTTCCAAAACAGTTCTTACTTTTGTCTGAGTAATTGGAAAATGTTAAAGGCAGGACTATTTTACCCAGCTGACTTAAGGTTGTTTTATTCCACATTTCTGTTTTCAATAAATCTCCCAGGACAAAAACATCCCCTGCAGCATATATATGCAAAGGACAAAAAGGCGTTAAATCCTAAGGGGGGGGAGCAGGGGGAAGAGATAAATAGTTTACTTCTATTATCTTTACCATATGTTCTATTCCAACTGGATACACATAAACAGCATGTAATCTTCAAGCTCAGCTTTAGACTCTTTGAAGTGACCTGACCATACTACTGATTTATTTCAAACTAACCTTTCTCTTTGAACCCTAGGTCAAGGTTAATTCTATAATAAAACATACCTTATACAGCTGGCTTTTCCAGTGGTGCTAGCAAGTAACGAACCCCTCGGTCATAAGCATTTGTTTCACTGAGTGTAGTATTGTATTTCTATTTTCCCTTCCCGATATTAATTTCCTTCACAGACCCTAGTTAAGGGGAAAAAAAATCTCTTTTCCGGTCCATGAGATCAATTTTAAACACACTGGAATTAAATGAAGACATTTAAGCCACATTTCTCTGCTGAAATGCATCCACCAACACCAGAAACTATTTTTATTACAGCCTATGTTAAATAATCAGATCTTCAATTTCATAAGAAGCCGTAGAGCTACGGTATTCAAACTGCACCACTGGCACCTACCCTTTCAGAATCTTTTACAAAACCATCTTTGCACTGAATCACAGCAAATCACCGAATATAGCCCTTCCATCTAGGAAAATAAAATTGGAAAAGGGAAATATGTTTGAAGGGCACTTCTCAAAAAGAAAAGAAGGAGAGTTTGGATGTGCCCCCAGCCAGTCTTGCCTGCCCGTAGGTATGGAAGGGGAGAAGGACTCCAAGCAGGGGTGCACAGGGCCCAAGCTAGCTTGGAGAGGTGGGATGCAGCCGTTAAGAGATGCTGAGGTCCATGCCATATTGTTCAAAGGCTGCTCATCGGGTTGTTTTTAAGAGGCCTGGAAAGATGCATTTGAATCTCAGCCTCCAGCCCACGGCACATACTCGCAGCACTTAATTAAAAAGCAGCAACGCGCAAGCTAAACCAGCAGCTGTTCTGTATTTCCTCTGACTCCAAAGCCTTGCCAACAGTGTCGGGAGAGGGATAAGATGAGATCCTCTGGGTTTGGGGCTTCCATCAGGAACAGGCTGGAAGACCTTATCTGTCATAGCTAAGAGCAGGGGGGAGTTGTGCTTCCCCTCCAAATGAACGACGACTTTATCCTGGCTTATCCTCACACATTTTGCAGGCCTGAGTCTACAGCAGGTTGATAGTCAGCATCACCAGCACCAAAAGCTTTCAGGACTTCATCTCTGGCTTAGGGGACACTTTGCAAAACAGGGTTTTAGTCCAGTGTTAGATGAGTTTGACCAGACAGCACTCTCGGCCAGCATCGATACGGCAAACTTGTTATCTCATCAATATCTGCCACTGCCTAACTCAGCTGAGCTCCCCGTAATGGAAGCGCCATCCATTTGAACTCCCAAAGGAAGGCATCAGTTTTGGATCAATGCTCTCAGAATCTCCATTAACTGTTATGATGCCAACGATGTTTCAGATCTATTTTGGCTTAGTTCCTTCATGCCAGGACAAGTCCACAAAAGGCCTTCACTTCACTTTGAGAGACTCTCCTACGGGAATAGGAGAGTGGTGGGAAGGTGGGCCCAGCATCTCCAGAAGAGACGCAGTTCCAAGGAAACCCTTGCTCCTCCAGCTCTCCCATCCCATTTCACCACTCTCTGGAATTACACCAATTCAAGAGTCTAAAATATCAATGTAAAATTCCACCCAAATGTGTCGAAGGAGACATCTCTACCATTTTCTAATATTTTTCTGTAACAGGCGCCGAGAAGAAAATTATTACATCTAATGATTTATTAGTGAATGAAATCAGCCAATTAGACAGCCAGCGACTGATTTTCAAAGGGATCTCGCACAGAACAATTTAATATAATGCAAGATAATAAACACATCCCAAGCTGAATCACTGAATGATGTCGCTAACAGCCTGTCAGAGATACCAGATATTTACAGCAGAGTAAGGCACCACATCAGATAAAGTCAAATACATCCTCTCACGGATACAGAAATATGGAAAGGAATCTCTCCGGCTGCATTTCAAGTCCAGGCAATTTACATAACTCCTGAGAAAAAGCTCAGTGTGGTGCCAGAGCTCTTCTTAAAAGTCGCCCATCCATGCTGCTACCCGGTCTGAGAAAGCCAATGGCACAAAATACAGTGGGGAACTGGAAATGGGGTGGTGGTGACACCCTGACAAACCTCTATCAGCAGGAGAAGTTCTGCCAAGAGAAGATAAAAATCTAGATCTCAAGGTTTCATCCAAAACCTGCGCAATAATAATCCATCAACAATATGTCAAGAAGGAAAATATAGCACGGACCTCACAGGCTGGATAATGTTTTAAAGATAAAAACATGTACAGATATCTAGTAAATAGGGTAACCTAAACCAAAGGCACCTTTAAAATCATTTTATTTACACATTGCCATTAAATATGTCAGGTACAAGCAAGTATTAGTGTTGTCTTAGAATTGATGGCTTCATATTGCAGGCTCCTTCATGCAGCTGTTATTGAAAGATGCATTTTTGATAAAACAGTAAGAAGAAAGTAAACAACCCTACAACTCAATTCCATTTATATATGTCTTTGTGAAATCATGTTCAATTTAATCTAGCTGTGGAGAGTCTATGATTTATTCAGTTCTACCCAAAATTACGAAAGCTCCTTCTACTCCCAAGCCATTCAGGGGGGTGAGTAAGAGTCTGAGCTCTGCCCTTAGGAATGAAGTTCACATTTCGTTTGCTTTCATATCAGTCTGCCCTTAGACGGTATTTAATACAGCTGGTGTTCCTGTTCCTTATGAGCAAGGCTGCAAACTACAGCTCAGAAAAGGAGCAAGACGGTCTTCGGAGACCCAGTTGCAGGATGAGAGCCCAATTATGGGTATCCAGAAGTGACCAACCCAGTGAAATCACTGGTAAGAGGTTCAATTAAAAAGTAAAATTCCTCCCCCTTAATTCTGCAAAACCAGCCCACAGGAGATGACTCAGGCAAACCTGAATTTATCCTTTGAGGCTACAAGCTTGGATGATAAAGGCAACTGCTGAAGAGCAATGGCATCTACGTGTTTTTGAGCACACAGCAGTATGTTAAAATCAGAGCTACATAACACCAAATTTTACACAAAAAGCTGTCTCTCTGGCTTAGCCATTTGGGCTAATCAGTGTTGCTGTTTCGCATGAAAGCAAAGCCCAGGCTGGGACTC
Source organism: Tringa tobata (assembly GCA_033628505.1). Taxonomy (NCBI): domain Eukaryota; kingdom Metazoa; phylum Chordata; class Aves; order Charadriiformes; family Scolopacidae; genus Tringa; species Tringa tobata. The sequence continues at coordinate 1,615,440 of JAHREE010000293.1, forward strand.
TGCATTTGCGGTGTTCCAGCAGGGACACAGCTGGGGGTGAGGGCTCAGGACCCTCCTGATGCCACGGAGGGGACAGGGCACAAGCCATCAGACAGGGCCGAGGTGCGACTCACACCCCAGCACACTGCCGCCATCCCCGTCAGCCTCCGTCTGGGCTCCTCCACCATGTTCTCCCTGCCCTCGGGCCACAGTCCTGTCGTCTCCCGCTGAGGGCAGGGTGCCATGTCCCCCCTGTACCCCCTCCTGGTCTCTACCCGAGGGAAAGGCGCCATTTCCCCACTCCGTACCCCTCTTCCAGTCTCTACCTGAGGGGAACACACCATTTCCCTGTACCCCTTCCCAGTCTCTACCTGAGGGGAAAGCACAACTTCCCTGTACCCCCTCCCAGTCTCTCCCTGAGGGAAACACACCATTTCCCTATACCCTCTCCCGGTCTCAGCCTGAAGGGAAGGCGCCATTTCCCCGTACCTTCTCCTGGTCTCTACCTGAGGGGAAGGCACCGTTTCCCCCTTCCGTACCCCTGTCCGGGCCTCTACCCGAGGGGAAGGCGCCATTCCCCCACGTATCCCACCTCCCCGTCCCCGGCTAACGTCCCGCGGCCCTTGC
>JAHREE010000293.1:1640968-1661895 GCA_033628505.1 Tringa tobata
TGGGACCATCCCATCCCATCCCATCCCATCCCATCCCAAACCCAGCGCCGAACGAGCCCCAGCCAGCTCCCAAAATAGCCACCGAGTGGGAAACAGGCTTTCAGCCTGGATTAATTTTTCCTGGTTATTGTCTGGCTGCGAGTTCACGGCCCCGCCGTAAGCCCACAAAACACCGCTCATGTGTTGCTTGTTATTTTTGCTTGGCTGGGATTTGCTGAGCCATAATCAAAGTATTTCCTAGTCCCACATTCCCCGGTCTCGGAGGGGATGTTTAATACCGCTTACAAATAACGGGGTGTTCCTGCTGCTCTTTGTCAGCCTCGTTTTATGGGTAAACTGAGGCACTGAGAGGCTGAGGCAACATTTCCCCCCCCACCTCCAGGTTCATTAATTTTGGGTGCCTAAAATAAAGCACCTGGAATTTCAGCTGGAGTCACTGGGGATAACACCAGCTCCATGGGTTATCTTCAGAAATTAAATGAACCGCTGCTCGACGCCGCAGGGCTAAGGGGCTCAAAAAAAACCCCGAAGGGGCTGAGCTGGGGGAAGAACAACACAAAGCCTCGGCCCCTCAGCAGTGCGTGCAGAAAAAGGAAAACATTTGGCTTCTTGCTCACATTTTCAGCGAAGGCTTGGCTTGTACACGGGGTTTTCCACTTCCAGAGGCGCCCCGGAGCCTCTCCCCTCCCCACGCTCCCGGGATGTACTGGGATAAGATGCTTTTGTCGCGCTAAGCCCAGTTTGCAGGCCAAGGGGTGGAGGCACGAAGGCGTCCCTGCTCATGTGGGGGACAGAGCGGGGTGCTGGGGTGTCCTTGGAGCCGCGTGGGCTGCAAGAGCATCCCTGCAGAAGTATTTAAGCTGTTCCGAGGCGCTACGAGGAGATGTCATTACAAAGCAGGGCTCTGCAGAATAGATTTGGGCTTGGATGCGACGGTGAGAAGCGGAGGGGATGCGAGCGCAGATGTGGAGCCCCTGCTGCTCCCCCCTTGGAGGGTAAGAGGGGGGGCTGCCAGGGGTGGGTGGGTGAGCAGGGGGTGTAAGCGGCCCCACAGCATGTTTTGGACTGGTTCAGCATGGGAGAAGCTGCCTGAAGATGGCAGGACCTTGGGTGGGACACAACATGGCTGGACTTCTCTCCACAGGTCTGGGGGAGGCGTGGGACAGCTGTGGACACTCCAAGAAGCCCCTGGTCACCTCTGGAGACAACGATGGTCACTGCGAAAGGATGGATCCTCCTTCTCCTTCTGGGAGCCACATCTGTTTTAGGTGAAGGTTAAAACATTTATATTCCCATCACCACGCTGTCCCCTGCCCACAGACACGCTGGCATGAAGGCATGTCTGTCAGTGGCTGCTGAGCCAGCAGACATGGACTCAACACCGATGCCGGGTCCTGCTCTGGGTCAGCACAGCGCTTGCCCGGCCAAACGACTTCCAGACAAGGGCTGGAGCCCATCCAGCCCCTTGAGCACGGGCAAAGCCTGTCTGTCAGTGAGCCGGCCTCTGGTTGACCAGGGATGAGCCCCGCTGCCCACCTCCCATGCTGGGACCATCCCCGCTTGCCACCCCTGAGACCCTCCAGTGTCCAGCCCACATTCCAGCTCCCATCCCAGCTCCCCTTTGCTCCAAGCAGACCCACCCTGGCCAGTGCCTTATCCATTGCCTGAGCATGGAACAGCCCCAGCCTCTGAGCCGAGCCCTCGGGAAGCAGCAAGTTGTCTCTTCTCCAGGAGAAGATGCTCAGGAGCAGCAGGGTCTGTCTGCTGCTGGCTCTGGCGGGTGGCACATACGAAACCGCTGAGCGATACCCAACCTTCCCCTCTGCTTCGGTGGGTCTCGCAGAGAAAACACGTTTGCAGGCTCTTTGGATTTGTTTTCTGAGGCTATAGAGGAATTTTGCCCTGAAGCGCTCTGGCCAGACGCCTGGGGATAAGAAGAGGGAGAGTCAATGTGTCGCTGGGCTAGTGCCCAGAAGCCCTGCTGAGCCCCTGGGAGCTGGACACAGGAGAGAGCTGGTGCTGGGTGGCTTTGGGTTTTACCTCCCAGTTTAAATGGGACTGGTCCCAGCATGCACCCCAGGAATCAGCCACAACCACCATCCCTCCCCTTGGGCACACAGGTGGCCAGCAAGTGTAGAAACCAGCCCACGTCCCATAGCAACAACCAACCTCATCCACCTCAGGTTCATTTCTCCCCACACAGGGAGAGGCAGGATATATTATATCTCTCCAGCTGCAAAAAGATTATTTGATCTGAGCTGCTCCAACACAGAAAGCACAAAAATGTTTTCCCTTGGGTGACAAGGGAAATGGCAAATTTGCATCATAGCCAAGCCTCAGTGATGCTGTGGGACATCTCCATCACGCCCTTCAATTGGCGTCTCCTGCATGTGATGCACCACATCCCACAGGAGCTCTAATCAGCAGCTCTAACTAGCCACAACCCAAAGGGAAATCTAAAAAACTGAGCCAGTCCCTTGAATTTTATTAATTTATTATTAATCTAATTTATATTAATCTCTAATTTATTGACCTTTAGGTCAAAGGCTTCTGCAACCAGCCCTGAGCAGGATCCAGATAGGACAGAAAACCTTCAGCCCGCTGGTAATGCTCAGCTTGGAGAGTAAGTTATTTCCCAGCTTGGGCGGCTTTCCCTCGCCAGGACAAGGGCTGTTTGCATGTGTATTATTTTATTTTATTTTTTTTCTCAGCCTTAATTTACAACCGAACAATATTATTTGAGTAGATGAGGACATTTGGGCAAGGGAATAAATGTTAATCATCCGCGACCTCCTGTAGGGCTTTGGCTATCGCTGGCGCAGGCTGTTGGCTCATGGCCTGGAAAAGTGAAGGTCAAGTGCGTGACCACAGCCCCCGACTCCCGCGGGAGTGGCAAGGAGAGCCCAGGGATGGGCAACCACAAGCTCTGACCTGCCTTCCCCCTGCCCAGCCCGTCCCCACACCCGGGACAGTTTGCGACACCATTGCTTTAGAATAAAAACCCGTGGGGCACTAATTACCCGCAGAGCCTGCTCCACTCGTTAATCCCCAGGAGATATCCCGACCTCTCAAGCTTTACTGCCCAGAGCTCGGGATTTAAATTCCAGCGGGCACTGAAAGGGCTGGACGTGCTGATGCCATAGCTGAGGGATTAGGGGACTTTCCCAGCTTTCCGTCCCGCTCCCGGCAGCTCTCTCAGCCCCTGGGGAGAATCAAAGCACCGAAAACACGGGCACTCAGAGAAAGGTCCCCTCCACCTGCTGAGAGGTATTTTTAGGAAAACTACCAGAAAAATTGTTTTCCCCTCGAAGTGGATGGCACAAAGTAGTGATGCTGAGGCTGACTCCGGCTTCTTTAGGGAGAAATAAAGCAAAATCTTGAATTTTTGAGCAATGCAATTGGAAACTAAAGCATCTGCCCTTGGCAGCAGTGAGCTGTAAACTCATTTTTTGCCTCCAGGGGAGGGTGTGCCAGACCTGGTGGGGTTGAGCAGCCAGGCTCGGTGCAGGAGGGACTGGTTCTCGGCCGGGGAAAAGGCAAACCCTGCCCGAATCACCTCAAATGTCCTCTGCCCACAGGTACAAGGAGCAACTCTCGCAGGGGAGACCCGACCTTCACCTACGCCAGACGCAGTACGTGCCACGGGGTAGCCCTGTCTCTCCCCACATCCCTGCCAGCCCTTGGCTTCACCCCGTCCTCTGCTTTCTGCTTTTTCTGCTGTTGAAGTGCTACTCAGAGCCATATCATGCCATTTTCCTCCCCAGGACTACCCCCATTTTCTCTTATCATCACCACCCCTGTAGATTAAAGCAGCCAATCCCAGACAAGCTTAGGATCTTACTGAGATCCCACTTTAATCTGTTGCACATTCAATTTTTGCTTGGGGCAAGTACAGAGGGGCATTTATCCCTATGCTACCTGGGAAGGGACCACGTCCTCAAGCCCACCTCCTCCTGCATCCCCAAAATTGCTAAATAAGTTCTATGGATACACCACTTGGGATGCTGGAGATGCCACCGTGCCAACAGATTAAAAACTCGCCCACCTAAGCCAAGCGCTTGCTCCAAACCAGATATGACACTCCCGTGGCCCCTCTCTTTTAAATGGTCTTTTCCAGCCACCTGCTTTTGTAAGCCAGGGGTTTGGTTTCCACCATCACCATGCAGATAGTCCTGTCTGCCTTTCTAGGAAATAACCCGATCTGGTTTATTACAAATCGGGTGGCAGAGAAGGTGTGGGAGACGACACGACACACGTTTCCAAGAGATCTCGTTTTTAGAAACTTTAGTCACAAGCGCATCCTCGTAAACATTATTAGAACATTGTCATTGAAAAATAAACCCAAACCACAGACTTGGAGTGGATTTCATCCATCCAAAGCAGCTTAAATTAATACCATCTAGTAGCCGGTTCAAGAAATTCCTATAAAAATCTAACCGCATATTAAACTCTCAATAAACCCTCTTTGTATTTTACAAATCAGCTGGCCCCTAACGTGCTCAGCCTGCTCGGAGGCATCTTAGGCTTCTGTTTGCACACAGTAAAACTGGTGCTCCCAATAGGACACACGCTTCCCCTATAGAGAACATATGCTGAAGTACAGTTAAAGACATTCAACATGATCATACCAACAATTTTACCCTCTTTTTTTTTTTTTAATTTAACCACATTTGAAATGCAGGCGAGCTCTGCCCGCCCCTCAGACAGTATTTAAATCGCAATGTGTGTTTAATTTCCCTTAAGCCAAATTTATTCAACACTTAAGCATGAGCTGCGTGCACTTTGCTCCCCTCGAGTTTATCTTAATCATCTTGAATTCAGTAGCCTGCACGGAATTAAGCCAAAAGCGCTCGGGCGCCTTTTTGTGCTTTATTTCCCAGCTCCCTGAACACGCTCTGAGTTTGTTTAATCCACGTGGTGTGTAATATCCAACTGCATATTCTGAGCTATATAGATGCTGCTATAGAGAAACTGCTAAGAAACTGTTTTGGGGCAGTTTTACGTGTCAGGTGCGTCTCAGTAACACACGGCTGATGTTATTCAAGGTCCACTGATGCAAGATTCAAAAAGGTTTTTGTCCCCGTGGTCGAAATGGAGCGAGTGCTCAGGGAAGTGTGGCCAAACCGGCGTGCAGAAGCGTACCAGGTCCTGCCTAGCCGAGCGCCTCTGGGGCGTGCACTGTAACGAAGCCACTGAGGAAGGACGGCTCTGCATCGGACACGTTTGCTCAGGTGCTCCTCTAACCCCACTTACAGGGGGGGGATGAGGTCCTGATCTCACCAGGGGATATAGGAAAAAATCTCATTAATCTTGTTATAACAGCAGCTCTCATGGTAGAATCAGCAATTGCAGGCGTTTGCCTCCACGCAATCAGCCCCAGGAAGAAGAGTTGGGAATATTGAATTGCCACAGCCTCTGCTGAAGAGGCTCTTAATTAATTATATTATTCTTGTAATCCCCTTTTTGAATGAGTCACTCTGAAAATAGTCCGTGTTTTCTCCAGGGAAGCTGTTTCAGGTTTTCCTTGATTTCTTCAATATATTTCCAGCTATTTAAAAACTTACCAGGTAGCTGCTGTACAGGGATGTGATTGTAAAAGGAATGACCTGAGTCCTTGCCCTGGGAAGAGACAGATTATTATTTAAGATTAATCACTGTAAGTAATGAAAAAAATTTCAGAATCATCATTTGGGAGACCATTCGTTAAGCCCATCGGGTAGCGCTCGTTTGGCAATTAACCTATGTCCTGCCCAAGCCAGGATACCATCAAATGAGGGGAGACAGCTTTTAAGACAGGCCAAAATCACGATGTTTGGGTATGAGTCGGTAACAGAAACCTACAAAGTTTAAGGCCCTTGGATTTGTAATTTTTCCAGGGTTGAGCTAAAAGCCCACATGCTGATCTGGATTCAAGTTTCCCCGAAATTCAGCCCTTTGGGGAAGGTAAACAACAGCTGTAATTACATCCACGTGGCCGCTTTCTACTAATTGTCAGGTTCAAAATGACATTGTCCCTGTGCTTCTAACGCACAGCTGGTGATAATCAGCAAAAAAAAAAAAGAGAAAAAAGTTTTTGGATACAATATATTCCTTAGGCAGTATCTGCCTTATTGCCTCTAAATCAAAAGCAGACGCGAGGCCGTGCCGGGGGCGTTCCGGGGACTCGGGGCTGCTTTCTGACCCCCCTGCCTCTCCCTCCAGCCTGCAACATCACCTGCCCCATGGGCCGCGTCAACGCCGACTGCGACGCCTGCATGTGCGAGGATGCCACCCTGCACGGGAAGGTCTCTCTCGAGGACGGATCGCCCGCTGCCGATGCCCGGGTCTACCTGCAAGCCCAGAAACTCAAGCTGCTGACGACGGCCGATCACAGGGGCATGTTTAGGATCCCGGGGGTTTGCCCCGACGGCAAAAACACCCTTAAAATAAAGAAAGCCAAATACGCAACCGCCACCGTCACCGTGCCCCAGAGCAACAGGAGAAACCTGGCCATCCAAGTGCAGCTGCAACGATCAGGTAGCCCCAAAGAGGGGGGGAAAGCAGGAGGCTTTATGACTTAATCAGAAATAAACCCTGATTTGAGGAGGGGAAGAATAACGAGATGGCCTTTTCCTCCTCCCGCAGGCAAACCCTACATTTTCAGGAGCCCTGAGGACAAAGCCAGGAGAGTGGGACAGAGCGTGTCCCTCTGCTGCGACGCCCTCGGGAGCCCGGCCCCCGACCGCTATCTCTGGTAAGGAACTCCAGTTTGATCGGGCAGAAGTCCTTGTCCCACAGGTTCAATTTTTGTCTCTTTACCATCCCCATAAAGGTGGTGGTGTTTTTTTTAAGCTATAAAACAGCTAAATAGGCCAAGAACTGCTTGCTGCAAACGATGGTTTCCTCGAGATGCTCAGAGCTGGCGCTTCTCGCAGGTGTGGTAACGTCATCTGCTGAGGGACTCACTGGAAAAACATACAAATGAGAGTTTGAAAAACCTCATCAGGCACGACTGGCAGCTCTGCCTGCCTGCCTGCCAGCATCTCAGCACTGCCAGGGCAATTTTTAGGTGATGCCACGTGGTAGTCAGACTACAAACGGGGAAACTGAGGCAAGAGGTCTGGAAAAATCCACACGGCAGGATGTGGGATTAGGCCATCACTCTGGTCAGTCTCGGTCAGTCTCCCTCCCCTTAACTGCCCGCCTGTTCCTGGCAGGTACCACAACGGCTCGCTGCTGGACCCCTCCTTATACAAATATAAAAACAGCCTGGTTCTGAAGAACTTGAAGAGAGAGCAGTCGGGAGAGTATTTCTGCAAGGCCAGCAGCGCCGGGGGGTCGGCAAAGTCCCAACCCGCCAAACTGGCTGTGATAGGTAAGAGAAACGCGCGTGATGCTCTCCAAGCAGCTGTGGAGGCGGCGGGGTGGAGAAACCAGAAACTGTGCTACGTGGGGGAAAGAGAAGTCCCAGGAAAAATATTCAGGGGGTTATTTCACGCGCCCTTTGTTACACAAGCTTGCGTGAGCTGCTGACGAACCAGCTGCTCTCCAAGAACCGCAGCTCTGGATTGCAGGTGACCTGCCAAGCTCAAGCTGCTGGTTTCAGCAGATTTCTCACTGCACTTGCTGCCTGACGTGTGAATGTTTCTGTGTTTTGGGGTTTGTTTTTAAATGCTGGGACACGTATTAGTCTGTCCATAGCAAAAACAAACAAAAAAGAAGGCAGGCAGCTGCAGAACATCTAGCTGAGGGTGGGTTGGATGGCAGTGGTGGGTAAGCAGGAGCTGGGATGCTCTTAATCAGGTACCTTAAGTTAAAGCTTGGGCACCTGCTTCGTTGAAACGGAGACCAGATGAACTCAGCTAACCAAAATCCTCCAAAACATCTGTTCTGTGGCTGCGAAAACCTCAGTTACTGGAAGCAATGCTCAGCTCTGAGGGTTTCAGACCACATAGCGATGACTGTATAATTATTTCATGCTGCTCATTAAGAAATCCTATTCAACAGGAAGACAAGAGGCAGCCTGCAACCCCCAACCCCAAAGCCACCTCATCCGACTTCCACATGACTGCTTCCAAAAAGAAACCAACTCTTTCTACTACGACGTGGGCAAGTGCCCCTCGAAGACCTGTGCCGGGAAGCTGGATAAAGGACTCCGGTGTAAGGACAACGTCTCCTACTGCTGCGGGGTGTCCAAGATGGAAACCAGAGACATCTCCTGCAATGGGTACACGCTCCCCACTAAAATCGTCGTAGAATGTGGCTGCAAAAAGTGCACCGAGACCAAAATAACCGTTCGAGGCAGAGCCACGGCAGCAGATAACGGTGAGCCACTGCGGTTTGGCCACATCTACATGGGGAACAAGAGAGTGAGCATGACCGGCTACAAAGGAACCTTCTCCATCCACGTCCCAGCGGACACGGAGAGACTGGTTCTAACTTTCGTTGATCGGCTGCAGAAGTTTGTGAACACAACGAAAGTTCTGCCCTTCAAGGAAAACGGAGGTGCTGTGTTTCATGAGATCAAGCTACTAAGAAAGCAAGCCCCTGTTACGCTGGAATCCACCGAAACCAACGTGATTTCTTTGGGAGAAATGGAAGAAGATGATCCAATTGCCGAATTAGAAATTCCTCCGGATGCATTTTATAGGAAAAATGGAGAAGCCTACAGAGGCAAAGTGAAAGCCAGCGTGACATTTCTGGACCCAAGAAACATCTCAGCGGCTCCTGTGACACAAAGTGACCTGAACTTTGTAGATGAGGAGGGAGACGTATTCCCGCTCCGTACGTACGGCATGTTTTCTGTGGACTTCACTAACGAACAAGGCACCGAGTCTCTTAACGCAGAAGATGTGAAGGTTCATTTGGATGCTGCTCAGGTCAAGATGCCAGAGCACCTGCAAGAGATGAAGCTTTGGTCCCTGAACCCGGAGACAGGATTATGGGAGGAAGAAGGGGACTTCAACGTGGAGAAAAGCAGACGGCGCAAAAGGGAGGAGAGAACTTTTTTGGTTGGGAACATGGAGATCAAAGAAAGACGTCTTTTTAACCTGGATGTCCCAGAGAGCAGACGGTGCTACATCAAAGTCCGAGCCTACAGGAGCGAGAGATTTCTGCAAAGTGAGCAGATCCAAGGGGTTGTGATTTCTGTTATAAACACAGAGCCAGAGCCGGGGTTCTCCTCCAACCCCAGAGCATGGGGCCGTTTTGACAGTGTGGTCACTGGTCCCAACGGCGCCTGCGTGCCTGCCTTCTGCGATGAGCAAAACCCCAAGGCTTATGCAGCTTATATCTTGGCAAGCATGGGAGGCGAAGAGCTCGAAGCTGTGTCCTCTGCTCCCAAACTCAACCCTAATGCTATCGGGGTCCCACAGCCGTATCTCAACAAGCTCAACTACAGAAGAACAGACCACGAGGACCCCAACACTAAGAAAACGGCATTCAGCATTAACATGGCCAAGCCAAGCCCTAATTCCCCAGAAGAGAACAACGGCCCTATTTACGCCTACGAAAACCTAAGAGAATGCGAGGAAGCTCCCCACAGCGCTGCTCACTTCAGGTTTTACAGGATAGAGGGAGACCGGTATGACTACAACACCGTTCCCTTCAGCGAAGATGACCTCATGAGCTGGACTGATGACTACCTGGCATGGTGGCCCAAGCCCATGGAATTTAGGGCCTGCTACATTAAAGTAAAAATAAACGGACCCCAAGAGGTGAACGTAAGATCTCGTAACATGGGCGGGACGCACCCCCGCACCATTGGCAAGCTCTATGGCATCAGGGATGTCCGTAGCATTCGTGACCCTGAGCAGCCGGACGTGTCGGCCGCCTGCCTGGAGTTCAAGTGCAGTGGTATGCTCTTCGACCAAGACCGTGTGGACCGCACACTCGTCAAAGTGGTCCCACAAGGCAGCTGCCGCCGAGAGAGCGTCAACAGCATGCTCCACGAGTACCTGGTGAACCACCTCCCCATGGCTACCAACAACGACTCCAGCGAGTACACCATGCTGGCTCCTCTCGACCCACTGGGGCACAACTACGGCATCTACACCGTCACCGACCAAGACCCCAGGATTGCTAAGGAAATCGCTCTGGGCAGGTGTTTTGACGGCACCTCTGATGGCACCTCCCGAACCATGAAGAGCAACATCGGCGTTGGATTGACTTTCACCTGTTCGGAGAGAAGCCCGGCGGAGCAAAGCATCTTCCAGTCTCAGAGGAACTCGGGCCAGCAGTCCATACTGGTTCTGCCTGGGGAGAGCCCCGCGTACCGAAGGCAGCCCTCAAGCCGCCAAATCCCCCAAAGAAGGATCCCCATGACAGGTCAACGTTCTCGCCCGTACTAGAGCTGTATAGGAGCCTCGGTAAAGTTGCTCACACTTGATTAAATATAATTTGAAAGTAACATCTACCTGCTAATAACCTAATTCAAAGCTGGTAGGTGTCATTATTTTTGAGACGTAATTAAGGTGCACTCTCCCCCCCCTCCACCAGAAAGGAAAGACATAAGGCAAAAATTGGGGGCCGGTAGTGGGTTCATGTCTTATTAAATGCATCCATAAAAATCTTCTTTCTGCCTGACATTAAACAGCTTCACACGATAGCCTAAAGGGAAGACTAAACACATCATTCAATTAAGTCATGTACATAAAACATTCTTCTGTTCTGCATCTGCAGACTTTGCCAGCCCAAGTACCTGTACAGTAGTTGGTAACACGAAAAGGAATAAACCGATTCCCTCATACTGAATTCAGCTGCAAGGTTTTGTACTTGAAATGTAAGTATTTTATTTATTTCTAGCTTGTTTTAGAATGACTGTATTCAAGCTAAACTACCGGCAGCTGCATTTCTAAGAACTCACATGCTCAATAGCACAGAGAAGCCACGTGGATTTGTAGCCTCCACACGGATAAAACTACAGTTTTCTCTTGCTCCTTGCATTATCTGACAAGAAAAATCCATGATCTATGATAGGGTAGGTTAATAAAAAAAGCCATTTTGTAACTTTGACAATGCTGTGTTGCTTTTGTGTTTGACAAACCCAAGTAAACCACGTGTAGAGGTGACTAAAGAATCACCTGCGAAATTTCACCTTTCTGTTCACAAACAGGTCATGGCTTTATCAATGAGAGACCGATCCTGGGCACGGGTGAGGGTTTTGGTGTTTTGGTGGGTGGCTGGTGCTGCCCCAGGTCCAGGACTTGGCCACAGAAGGGGTCAGGCAGACAGTGATCCATCTCTGAGTGACCTATTAAAGTTGCCCTATCAATCCCCCCATCACTTCTAGAGGGGAACTAAGGAACTCACCAGCACAGAAAACATCCTGTGTTTACACCGAAACACTGGCAATAAATTTTTGGGAGGGCTGCAAGCCAGCAAGCCTCCAACACCAAAATTTCCACCAAGAGAGGTCATGAAAAGGTGGGCAGTGCTACTGGATGAAAACTGAAACTCAAACATGTGCTTAAGCGTGGACTTCCCTCTCCTACCTACTCCCCTCCTATGGGTATGAAGCCAGTTCTAGGTCTAGGCTGTCTTACCTACAGCCCATCAAGGGCACGGGGGATCTTTCAATAGCACTTAACAAGCTTCAGAACAGGTTCTCAGGTCTGACACGGGGCATCCCAGGCGTTACATACAGAACCGAATGCCTCCGCAGCCTGGATTCTGCTGAAAAACGTAAAAAACACATGTTAATAATGCATGTTTTTTATGCAAATTGACAGTTATCAAAGAGAAGCAGAAAAGGAAGAGCTGTGGGATACTCTGGCACGTCCTCTTCATACCAATGAATTTAGACGCCGTGTGCTTTCTTTTGTGTCTGGTCTGCTGCAAGGGCTTGGCGCGGGCTGGGGCCAAGGCAGCCAGTGGGGAGCATTAGCTCGGACCTTCCCACAGAGCTCTTGGCTTGCACCGCAGCCTCGCGGAGAAATGTCCCTTCCCTCCGCTCCCCCCCTCCTCTGCAGCCAGCCAGCCAAATCCCCGACTTAGTTTCATCACTCCGAGGGTGAAGTAACACAAATGACTTCTACAGACCAACCCAGGAGATACACGGATGAAGGCAGGGATCTTGTCCCCGTGCTGCCAGAGCCAAGCGTAGCAGAGTACAGGGCTCTTCCTTTTGGGAAGAAATGTCTGTTTAACAGGAATTAAACGGTCGCAGCCCAACAGCCTGAAAGAGCAAGAAGCTCTCCAAGTTTCCCCAAACTGTCCCCCTCTGCAGCTTAGCTCCGAGTTGGAGGAACAAACTAATCTCCACAATCACCAGGCCCCTGAGCTCTCGGAGGAGGCTGCTGGCAGAGCACGTTGGACACAGAGCAGGACAGAGAGGCTTCAAACACGGGTGCTTAAGCACCATCGACAGAAAACAACCTTGGCCCAACAACCACCACTCAGAGCCGACACTTGGTCATTGCTGATGAGCCAGTTCTAAGAAAGGTTATAATAGGAGAAAAGCTACAGCAGGTCCTGGCATCCACCACTCACAAGAGTTTTATGCTATAGCTCAACGCCAGGGCTGACTTCTCCAGCTTGCGTTTATGGTCAGTGTATGGCAATGTCCTTTCTGCAACCTGAAACCTCTCCCGCGCTCCCATCTATCAAAGGAGAACATGGGCTGGAGGAATGCAGGAACGCTGGGACTCAGCTCCTCCCTCGGCCTTGGCCTTCGGACCACCAACCGCGAGAAACAGGCTGAAGCAGGAGACCTGGCTCCTAAACGTCAGCAGGTTTGGGGCTAATGGCAAAGCATCTTCCATTAAGGTCATTTAGTTTCCAACCCTCAGATAAATCTGGCGACCTATCCCTCCTGCTGTTATTTTTAAAAAAGGGAAAATACTGCTTCCCAGCAGCTCTCAGGCCATCAGTGGTTAGGATAAACAAAAGAAGAGATATTCTTGTCTAGTGTCAGCCTTCAAATTATTCTGGGATTTTGCAATCAACTTTTTAAAAAGACTCAAGTACTCCTGTGATTAATCACTTAGACTTTTTGTTTATTTGTAATTTATGCAGCAGAAAACAGGAATAAAGAGGTTTCCTAGGAAGCAGGGGGAGTAGCAAGGTTTCAGATCATGAAACAGATGCATCTAACTGCGAGTCACCAGCATCCTAGGAAATATCACTCCCTCTAACATTTATTTGAAATCCAAGATGAAATCATCCCTGTCCAACACTAGAGCCCTTCTGGTGCCCAAATGTTTTGCAGTTCTACCAGCAAATTTGGCTTCAGTGATCTTAAACTGAGCCGTAGCGGATGCTGGGTCTATGAACACCTCTGCTACTTTTCCTCTCTCATCCGAGAGGAGGAATGGCTGTTTTATTTTGCTAGTATCACTTTCCAATTGCTAGGGTGGCTGTAGCTGACCTCAGCTGCGGTACTGGGGATTGAATCACTACCTCTCTGTTCCAGAGTCAGCCCTGACACACTGTTCCACACCTCATCAGTGAATGCCCCATTTTTGTTTTGTCTGCTCTGCAAAAATAATCAGATTTTCGTTACCCTCCGAGTTAAATCCCTACAGAGCTAGGTGAAAGCAAAGTTTCCAAAGAGACATTTTGGCCAACAGCTGCCTGGGGAACACCAATTCCCTTTAAAGCTTCTCTACCATGTCAAAAATAGCACACCAAAGATTTCCTCCATGAAAAAAATAATGCATTACTTACCCTCTTTTCCTTCATAAAACAGCTGGGGAGAAGTTGTGCCTATTCAGTGCTAGGACATGAGCTATTAAGTAACGAAGAACCGTATAATCTTCGATAACCTCTTGCATAGAAAGCAATTCTGAGAAGCCTGAAAGCAAACTGTGCGCGGATCAAAAGATTAAGTTACAAGCGTAGGTATCCTGCCTACAATATGGGTTAGACATTATTTGGTATTAAACAACTAACTGAAGAAATTCTGTACCAGATTTTCACCATCTTCTATCCAGCTGATCCAGGTTTTCCCCTGAAAGAGGTGCAGCGAGCACCATCTACAGGGTTTCTGAGCACACGCCACCTCCAACTCTCCCCAAGGACCCAGGGAACCTCTTCGCTGTTGCTTTATGCTTTAGTTAGGTCTGAAATCACCACCTGCCAGCAAAGAGTAACAGCAGCAGATCCCACACGAGGCGCGACCTAAAACTGTCAGGAAGGGACGTGCAAATTGCCCCACAGGTTCTCTCCCATGCAAACATCTAAGGCGGACACCGCTGGCTGAAAGCTGACATTCCAACCAGGAATAACATCGCTTCGCTCCGTCTCATTTTAGAGACGCAAAGGAACATAGTTCTTCTTGGCCATCAACTTTATGATGCCAGAGCAGATCCCAAAAAACAAAGGAGCTGAAGAACTTTCAAGGAATTTTCCTCAAAAATCATTGGATTTGGTAATCTGAAAATTTTTAACCATCAATTGCCTGAACTTTTGATGCTATTGTTTCTGTGGGAGTCACATCTCACCCTTCATTTTGCTCAGGAATCACAACTCATTTTTCACTGCCTGGGGACCTGGTTCATCAGAAATGCTGAGTGCATTCATGCTAACAGATCATTAAAATACTTCTCCTAAGTCCAAAAATTCTTTATAGTTTGTGCTTAAAATTATCTATAAATTGGGGTGGTTGTTTTCTTGGGTGTTTTTATCTTTTTTTTTGTATACTAATTTCCCTACTAATTCAACTTCCGATACAACCCATGCCTGAAGCCAGACTCCTGCTCCAGCTGATCAGTGCCAGAAAACCTCACCTTCTATGGCGAAGACGCCTCAGATAAAATGTTCTCATCCTCAGCAAACATCGAATATTTGGATTCCAATGATGCCTATGAGTATTCATGTAAAATAACTGATTCCCAGAAGCTCCAGCTGGGAAAACACAAGGCAAGCAGCCGCACAACAGACCAGTAATATAACAAACCCCAGAAATCTCCCAAACCCACCCACCACCCCTTCTCTTGGCATAAGGAGATAACTGACCTTTCACAGACCAGATGGAGTAAAAGCAAAGTGACTTCACAACCTTTACTTGCAAGTAGCAGGTAAGAGGGATCAAAGCACTAAAATGCATCATTTCCTTAGGAACAAACTTGCCAGGTTTATAATTTCTGCAGCACAAACTGTACCCTTGAGGCTGCGGTCAAAGACAAGAGGAATTTTCCACGGGAGGCTGACTTCCACCTTGTTGTTTTTTCCAGCTTTTGACTCTGATTCACAGGTTTGGATTTCTTGGAGAACCGTGTGTTCTGGAAAACCCATCAAGAGGCAGATTAATTGTTAGACCAACGGCAATTAAAGAAACATACTGCAGCATCTGCTTTAACAGATGCTTCTTCAGAAACATTTTAATCCATATTATATAACACATTTTTCAAATTATTTTTTTTTTTTTACTTTCTTCCATCCAGTGAGTCACACTTAAGCACACCAAGCTCCTGCCACCTTGATACAAGTCCCATGAATTCAACACCTGACTTGAGCTTTAAGGTCCTTCAACACATTGAAAAGTCCAAAGAGCCCAAAGGACATGTGGAAGAGGACATGCTGGCATTTGCTAACGAGCACAAGGAAAACAGAACCATTCTAACACCAAGTCTACAAAACTGCGATTTTTTTTTTTTTATTTTGAGGCTTCCAAAATGTCAATGATAATGCTGTAAACATGAGGCTAAAGGAACAGTGCCCGCCCAAGCCTGAATAGTTCCCGTGGTTCTGCTTTTGCTCCAGCAGTGTTCAGAAAAAGCAGGAGTAAGTTGAGCAAGTTACACTAAAGCAGCTCCTAAAACGCAGCCAGCCTTTGTTTCACTGTTATCTAAGACAAGTAAAATAGTCATCAATTTTGGGGTTTTCCACATGAAATGCTCCATCTTACACTTGCCATCCACCAAAGGCAGGTTAAGGAAAAGCTTGGATTTGATTAACAACCCCTCATCAGTTAAAAACCCCCTCTCATCAGAGAAAGCAGGACAGTAGGACATACATTTTCTGGATAGATGGCACACAAATATTAAGTGGGATATATTCTAGGATATATGATTAATATATAGGATACCTAGGATATAGAATTAATATCCCACAAATATTAAGTGGGATATTTTCTATGCTATGAAAACAAAAAGAAGGAAGTGATGGCAATATATGTGATTAAAAAGGAAAGGTTAAGAAATTGATCAGAAAAGCTAAAGATATCAAAGAAAAGTATCTACTGAACAACGTAAATGACAAGTTAATAGATTAGAAACAGAATCAATGAGATTAAAACAAGACAGTTATACCAGAAGTCCTCAAAAAGAAACTGAAAACATTGTATAAAAATAAATTTATTACTCAACAGTGGAAACATGGATTTATTCACTATCTTGAGCATTCACAGAGATTCTCTTCCTTGATTGGGGAAAGAGAAATGAGCACCATCAGGAACCCACGATGAAAACACGCAGATGACAGTAAGATCAAACACTCTGGGAGGAAAGCCCTCAACTAAATTGAATGTTATAGGAGGGCACTGAAATATTGTGTATTACTATTAACTTACAGACATCTTCTTCCATGTTTTAAAATAATAAACCTATTGTTTTATATCCTGTGCCAGTATGTCCCTCTCTTTCAGAGTCTTTTTTGCTGTGCTAAGTTTGAGTGTTTGAAATCTGCATTCCTGATGAACTGTTCTTGAGCTCTGCTGGAACCAAGAGTGCATATATCCGTTGTAGAAGTCAACTGCTGTAAGCTTCTTTTTTAATACAACTGTTTTGATTCCAACCCAGCCTTCCTAAAAATAAAAACAAGAAAATGGCAGTAAGCTGCTTCCATCTTTTAAAATTATCTTTTAAAATTATCTCACTAGGCTGGCTTATAGAATACATTTTATTTAATGTCATCGTGTTTACACTACAAGTCAAAATCTTGCTTGCAAGTGAAAAGCCTGTTAGTTGAAATCAAAAATTCCTCAAGGTATCAAACAAAAAGACTGATGGTAATCTAAACCAGTTCAGTGAATAAGAATGGACAATTAACACAAAAGTTATGTAGCACACAAATACTAAAAACCTCCTATTTTGGGCAGCGAATATAAAACATATGGGAAAAACCTACCTTGCAACGAGCGATCAGCGTTTGGGACACTTTATGGTACAGCAGTGAACCAGGAACAGCTCCACAGTCATTTAATATCTGATCTAAAAGCAAAGAAAGATTTTCTTGCATTTTTATGCCAACAAGTACAAAAAAGTTTGAAACACTTATGTGTCTTTGAAGCATGATAACCATCTTGAGTCACTATTCCACTCAAATATATTTTACTGTATTCCATGTTTTATTATACCCAAATGAGAAGGGGAGAATCAGAACATTCTCTGGCACTGCTCTCTATCTGATCCATAAAATCCGTAACCAGTCGTTAAGCCCAGCGTGCTCTGGCACAGCGCTCACCCCACGAGGTGCTCAGACTCACAGACCACTACAGAAAAAGGTTTAAGTGAGAGTACAGAGGGACAGCTTTCCTTCTGAGAGATCCCCAGAAAACGGCATTAGAAGATGATCTCCCAATGAGAGAATTAAAATCCTCCAATCTCAGGATTCACAGGACTACACTTACTGCTCGCTCAACATCATCACAAAGCAGGAATGTCCTTAAAACCCATTTAATGCTCAACTTTAGGCACAGAAACTTAGTGTACTCTGAGCACGTATCAGACTGACTTAGTTTCACTGAGTTTCAGAAAGCAGGACTTAAAGCTATTGTTTAGTGCAATTATGTACGATCCCCAAGTCAGTGTTTGAAAAGATAGGAAAATTTAACTTAAATTAATTTAAAAGTAAATACCAGCAAAACCAGGGATACTATCCACTTCCACAAAATCCAGAAGTTTAACAGTAGTACCCTTCCAGAGCGTCTGTAAAGGAAACTGGAAAGATGACACATTCAGAATTTTTTCACAATTTCCAGGCAACTGTCTGGTTTTTTTTCTTATGCCAGATACCTGTGATAATAACATTAGGGGAAAATTTAGGTATATGTACAGATAAAAGACCTTCCTTACTATATCTAGTTTCCCTTGTTCTTCCTCATCTCATTGAGAGCAAACCATTAGCAGTAATGAGCTAAGGAACTAGTTGCAACTGCTGCTTCCTGTAGCTGTTTGCACCGCTTACTGTCATGCAAAG
Organism: Tringa tobata; assembly: GCA_033628505.1. Lineage (NCBI taxonomy): Eukaryota > Metazoa > Chordata > Aves > Charadriiformes > Scolopacidae > Tringa > Tringa tobata. Next base: position 1,659,086 of record JAHREE010000293.1, read on the forward strand.
ATGTCATTACTGAGTTCTGAGACCTCAAATGCACCAGTGGAAATCTCAGAGTTAAGGAAATGATACAAAACTACTGAGCTGATTTCACACTTGGGATCGAGTTCATGAAAATTCTCCTCCACACTAATTCCGCTAATGCTAAACTATGCTGGGATTTTAAAATGCTTCCTGGGTTTTAGAGGCTAAAATAACTAAACTTGAGTTTCAGTCATCGGTTGAAATATCTACACCAAACTCAGGCATGCTAGGGGACAGAAAAGGGTTAAAACAACAATCCACTGCCTTACCATACTTCCTATTGCTCGATGCAGTTGAATTATTTGTGCCGCCGTTTGCTCTTCCCATTTTATACAACTCTTAGCAATAGAAATTTTAGGAGCTAGGGGGACAAAAATAAACGAGACAACTTCATATTTTATTTTGCATCTTTTTGCAAGCAAACAGCTGCATTACTTTATCCTATTTTAAACCTGATTTTATCCAAACCAGTGGCAGTTTTACCATCTAGCCATGGATTCCTTAGACAACAACTGGAGAAAAGATTTTGTAAAAATCTGTTTGGATTATATATTCTCAGTTGTCCTCTTATTTACCCATTTCAAACTGATAGCATATAGTTACAAGCACAGTTGTAAGACTTTTGTCTGTGTTACAACCATTAAGAATAACAAACTCAGATTTTGTGACATCACTAGTGATTTTGATATTGTACGAGCAAAGGGAAAAAAAATCAATGTAGTAAGGAGAATAATTCTGAACATTTTTCCCTCTGTATGACTCTTTTTTAAGGCAGAAAAGACCACATTGAAAAAGGTATCAAAAATATATAAAATCTAGCATAGTAGGAAGAAACTTAGTTTTCCAGCTGATAAAAGAAAAAAGGAACAAGTTGCATGAAATACGATGTGTACCTACCAAACGTTACTCCTTCTTTTGGTTGCTCTTTTTTATTTTTTAAACTTTCAGGCAAGTTTTTCAAAACTGATATCAGCTGTAAAGTTAAATTTTGTACAGAATATTAGCAATGCTAAGTAGAATATATTTATAACAGCAAATCCAAGACATAGAAATACAGTAGTTAATTTTTCATCAGTGTAACTTTGTGAGCTTTTAGAAAATTGGGTCAGTATATTCAAAAGACTTGTATCATACACACAAACACACTAAAGGCATCCTGTCCACTAAATTACAATTTTAAAAAGAAGTATTCGTTTATGGATGATCTGCTCCCTCATATTAACCCTAGAACATTACAAAAGCTGATAATTAATATGAAAAAGCAGATATTTACTTAAATGAAAGAAGAAACTGCGCTGTTTCCAAAGAAAGTGCTTGAGTTCTTCACTGAATAGAAAAAGAACAGCAACACACTGCCAGCTCATCACATACCACCCAGCTTCCCTCTCAGCAAGGCAAAGTGCTCCCAAACACTAAGCTTCAGATCACTCTCCTCTTAACAGTTCCAGTCAACTCAGAACAAGATTAAAAAGAACTCTGTTTCCTCATGCAAAAAGCAAGGTACTCATCAGAAGCGACATGATCTTGCATGACTTTACCATGTTTGCACCCATCTTTGCTAACACCACTTCCAGCTCCTTTGCAGTGCAGCGGGGAGGAACAACAAACTCTTCTTGCTTAATGATTGGACCTACATCAAACCTGTAAGGCAGAAAACACACAAACTTGCTGGAGGAGAAGCTTTAACTCAATTAGCAGTTCAAAAGTCTACATTTAATACATTAATTATCCTTTTTATCCTCTAAAACTTTATTTTTCACACATTATCAAAAAACGCTAGGTTCACAAGACAACACAGAGCAAAGAATATCAGATATATCTTGGCAAGCAAGATTCACCTCAGCAAGCTGAGATTGATACCAATGCACAATTTACAGTTGTAAATACAGCCATACAGCCTAAGATCTCAGAAGAAACACCCTGAAGTATTCAGAAGAAATTTGTTTCGCACTTCCCTGAGATCAATTATCAGACATGCATCTAAGAACGAAATTATAACTATGATAACGTGTTTTCACAAGCATTTTAAGCCAGAGTTTGCGCTGAAATTAAAACATATAAACTCTCTATCATCTCTAGACAGGCAATTGCTTGTCCTCTGTTTCACTTACAGGAGGTTACAGGTAACTCTGAAGTCTGAAAAACAGATCTTTTCTGTCACGTCAGACCAAGCCTATCCATCTAACCGTGTGAATGTTTGCTCTCTGTCTGGTCCCTGCAATAATGCTAAGAATTAGAGAACAGGCCCACAGCCTAGAGTGCAAATTACACTCTCACTAGAATACTGAATTTGTGGCAAGTCTCATATGGCCAGATGAAAGTTTCCAAGTATTTCAAATTTTAATATTAAACACACACTAAAAAAACCCCCAGTGATTACATGGACTGATTTAAATGATGACTTAAGGGGTAATGATTTAAATGATGACTTAAGGGGTAATGATTTAAATTCCCGAGAAGCAACAGAAGCAGTGAGTGGTTTTGGGAAGAACATCTGACCTACCTTTTTGGTCTTATTTCCATGATTGTCACCCCAGTCACTTTATCACCATGAAGCACCGTGTGGACTATTGGTGCAGGACCACGCCATCGTGGGAGACAGCTGGGATGGACGTTCAGGACCCCACTGAATTGAAAGGTTTTGAAGTTAGAATAGCAACAGTACCTGAAACTGAACCCATATGTAAGTGGGTGTGCAATATTTATTAGACTGAAACTACTTTAAGAATTAACTCCTCAGGCTTTCTGAAGTATTACTAGTTTAAATATACATTTAAAGGAAAATTCACACC